>VWZX01003755.1:867931-1071525 GCA_013399015.1 Galbula dea | reverse complement strand
TATATATATATATATATAAAAATCTCTGTTACAACACTCTTCTCATTTCCACATCTCTTCACTCCCCTCACACACTACACTCCATGCGTGACGATCAGGTCCTGTCCCACTCCACAATCCTTGCTCTGCTCCAGGCGCTCGCCGTGGTCCCCTCCAGCCCGCACATGTGGGAAAGAATCAAGTGTGCACCAAAAAATGCCAACACCACAACTACCTTCCGGCCTTGGGAAGCCAGAACGGTTTTGGGCCAGCTGGATGACATTAAGTCAGTCAACAGGCAGAAGAGAACAAAGCTGGGCTCAGACATGCTTCTACCAGCTCTGGAAGCTACAAGAGTTTGACCTCTGGCAATAGCAAACAGTATTTTTGGCAGGGGTGGCATTAAAACAATGAAAAGCTTGCGGCTTAGTCACCTTGGCTGAATCAGTGCAGAGTTTGTGATTGTGAGTGCAGGAGTGGTGAAGGGGTTGCGTTTAAGCCCAACTGGCCTTCACACAGAACAAAGCTTCCTACCAGATGCTAACAACAGCAGCAGCATGTATCTCTCTCTGGAGTACCCAGTAATATGCCAGGACATACCAAGGCTTCACAAAGTGTGCAAAATGCATTTGGTCAATATAAACATTTGATTAAAAAAAAAAAAATAAATGATCAAACAAGAAACAGAATAAAATACTGGTTTTGCAACCTCGTCTGTACAAACAGTCAGGAACTTACACATTTAAAAAGAGTTTGAAACCAAAGCTCGAGTAAGATCTACCTTTTCTTGGTTTGTTTTAATCAAAAAAGTAAACTTAGGTTTTAAAACAGTCTTGGCCCAACACCTTTTTTGTTCAAGGTTTCCAAGTGCATAAATCTCCTCATTTTCCACAGCAAGCTAACCCCTGGTAGCTCTTCACATGTGTGCGTGCTCTGACAGTCCCAATGCACCCAGGAAAGCGGTTATTGCCGGTAACAGCTGCGCTCAAAACGCTGTAACATCGCCTGCATTAAATAACCCCCTGTCAAAAGACTACCTCTGCAAACCACCTTGATCAGGATACTAATGAACTGTATTAGCCTTCTTAAAGCAGCGATCAGGCACCTCTGCCCAGAGAAGCTTAGTCCTTTCAGAGCTGCCTGGCAAGACAGATACTTTTTTTGTAAGAGTTGAAATGCTCAAGAGAAGCGATTCAATGCTCAAGTTCCCAAACCAGGTGGCATCCCCTTCATGTGGACTCCAGAGTGTTCAGCTGAAACAGGTTGTGGTTGGTGGGGGTGGTGAAGTAGAGCTGTTCGCTGGGTGAGCGGTTGTCACATGGGCTGTTGAGTCCCAGAGTCCTCTCAAAGTCCAGGAGCTGGCCCATGAAGTTAAAGTTAGGGGAAATGTTGGATTTTTTCCTTTTCACAAAGTCATAGGCATCATTCAGGGACAAGTTGAGTTTTTGCATCAAGTAGGCGACAGTGACTGTTACAGATCGGCTGATGCCAGCGAGGCAGTGAACAAGGATCCCACACTTCTTGGAACGGGCCTCATCTGAAACAAGACAAGGGGAAGGGGGAGTCTATTATTCTGCACCAAGAACGTACAGCTTTGGAGCAGGGCCAGATAGCAGCTGCAAGCTTCCAGGACCAGGACAACTGCCAAAACTGGACCCTCAGCTCCTACTGACACCATCCTGTGTCCCTCTGACACCCACATCTCTCCCCCAAAAGCTCCTGAGATACTCTCACTGCACAATGAAGCTACACATCCCCATTCTGCACAAGGCCAAGCATCTCATACTTAAGAAGGATTAATCAAGTCTGGCAACACATCCCTTGCCTAGGGAGCATTGGTACCTTCTATTCTAACAGAGAAATGGAGTAACCCACAGAAGGCAGGTGGAGCTGGAGACAACAGCTCCAGGGAGACTCTGGCAGACGGGCACAGCACACCCACCTCAATGCCAACTAACTGAGGAAAGCTGTACATTCAGTGAGAGGCTGCAGCTCAGCATCACACAAGCTATTCTCTTCTGCTGTCCTTGTCCTCCTTCCACTAGAAAGTTATGTGAATGCAGTCAAAGCCAATTTAAGCAGCGTCTGAAGTGCAGGAACTTCCCTTATTGTGAAATTGTTCTTTAGGACTGACAGAAACGCACTTCACTACAAACAAACGCTTGTGTTGGAGGAGACTCTCAAGATGAATAGTAGCAGGGAGTAGGAATGCAGGCTGGACCGAAAAATGGCGAGAGAACAGCGAGGAAATTTCCCCTCCCTTGCCACCGATTGAAAAGCACACATCCAGTCATTGTCTCTCGCACAGCCGGAACAGCATGATCCCTTTATGAATTGACATCTCGGGGCTGAAAGAGGGATACGCCGCTGAGAGCACTGAATGCACACAAGTACCCAGCACTGCTTACTTCTGGGCAGCCCTGTTTGAAGGCAGTCATTTGACCAAGAGCTTGGCGGGGAGGGAGAAGGTGGCAAGAGAAAGAGGATTCTCAGGTGAAGCCAGAGGCAAGAGATATTCTGGCAGCACAGAATGGTGGGGGAAGGGAAAGCCAAAGAAGATGCAGGCAAAACAAAATCCAGACCCAAGCCACAACAGGTTTTCAGCCCCAGCCTTCAAAACCAGGCAAGAATTTCCAGTACAATAGACACTGCCCCCCAGCTTACCCAGCCCTCCCCTCAGTCTCTCCCCATACAACATTTTTCTGAGACATTTTTGCTTTTCAGCTGACCTGCACTGCATTTATTGGTGTTTGGGTTTAGAGTGAGGTAATCCTCCATTTCCTCTCATTAACTGGAAAGCACAAGTGCAGCGTTCACAGAGACATCCTCTGACTGGAGCAGACGGATCTCAAATGCCACATGCCAGCAGGGACCCCACTCCTCACCCCTGACATTTAATACCACACACTCTGTGCAGGAAGTGCAGACAAGACATCAGACAGGTTCCTGCTGCCACACTGAAGCAGCTGCTTCTGACCACAGTCACGTTACTAGAGGACAGAAGCCAGGGGCAAACGAGAGCATGTGGGAACCAGGGATTCTGACAGCTGAAAAGTATTCCAAGACCTACCACTGCTCTGCTTCATTTAAGCACAGCAAGCAAGCACATTGCAACAGGGGCTGAAACAGGGGGTAACAAAACACCATCGAAATGGCCTGCACAGACTCCAGTCTGAAGGTAAAGGTCCCCTTCAGCTTTACCTACATCAGTATTTTTAACCAGGTATGCAGCCATAAGGCTTTTAAAAGTTAACGATGGTAGTGACTACCTGTGCCATCCACTCTCCATAAATCAGAATTGATTAGGCTAACAACCACCACCAGCAGACAACACAGGTCATGCTGGAAGTGTACACCCCTCTTCAGCCCAAGACACACTTCTTACAGAATAAGAAGCAACTTTCAAGTCAACACTAACCCAGGAGAAGAGATCCGCCCCTCTGCAGTCCTCCCCAGGACCAGCCAAAGCTGTCTCAGGGGCTGTCTGCACAGCAGTTTTTCCAACTGAGCTCTGCAGTGCAATTATAAGCACCAACTCCCTGTGTTGACACTTACCTTAGGAGAAGTATCCATACAAGGACTTAGTTATGCTAGGGTGACTTACAGCAGGATCGCAACTACACTAGCAAATCCCCTCAGGAAAATAAAACATCTACCCCCTAAAGACTTTAAACCACACATGGGGCTAAGGAATTGCTTGCACCAGTCAGGTTAATGTAACTCCCATCAACATTTATTCCTCTGAGCAAAGCAGGCAAAGGAGCTCCCCTCCACCTCGGTTCAGACATTTCACACAAGTGCAAATCCCCATACAAGGGCAAGAGACAGCAGGGCTGGGTCCAGCAGGGCCAGTCCTACCACTTACAGGTAGCTTGGCTGAGGCATTGTATGAGGGCTGCATTTTGGAAGAGGAGGCTTCCCTGAACCCAGCCAGGGTAACATGCAACAGAAGCGTCACCTCGGCAGCATGACACTCAGCTCCTAAGCTAGCGCCAATGCTGTGCCCCAGAGAGGTGAGGCCAGAGATGAGCAACAGCCCTGGGAAGCTGCTTGCCACATTCCCAAGCAGTGAGTGTGAAAAGAGATGTTCTGCCAAATACCTACCAATGAAAGCAATGGCCTCGGGAAAGAACTGTGAGAGGTTCTGGCTCCAGTGATCTGAGATGGGGATCTGCTTGTACTTGAACTCTCCGTCGTGCTCAAACATGTTTGGCAGGTTGGGAGTCACATTCAGGATGTATTTAATGCCGTATTTGCCCAGGACATCCAAGTTGGTCGAATCTTTGGCACAGCCCAGGTACAGGTAAGGGAGGATCTGGACCGGAAAGGCAGGCTGATTGTTGGGGATGGGACTCCCATCCGATTCGGTGGCACTGCTGGGTTCCCTGTCAGATTCACCATCCGAGCAGTCAGAGCTTATCCGCAGCCCTCCCAAGCCAAGGACCGATGCCGGAGGAGAGTTGCTAGGTGAGGAGCTGTCAAGGTTCGTCTCGCAGTGCTCCGAATATTCAGTCTGAAACTTGTTAAAGCCACCTGGGAAGGGGGAAAGGAGAGAGGGAAGGAGAGAGGCAGAGAGGGGGAAAAATAAGTTTTACTCTTGAGGGTGGGAAATCTTTCTACCTAGACACATGTGCATGTTACTCCAGCAAGACTGCCAGTAAAAAGTTGGTATACCTTCAACTTCACACCAAGCAAGGCACCTCCCTCCTCCCTCTTGTTCCCTGGGCAGTCTGCTACTGAGCAAACAGGTCCCAGGAAACCAAAAGACTGTTTCTTAGAAAGTTCAATATTGCTTGTTATAAAGAGAGGCCAAATCTCCCTCACAAAAGAAACAAACATCCAAAATGAAAATCAACAGCAAGAGACCATCTTGCCTTGTCCAGTTTCTCTGAAATATGGGTCTGGGGCAGAGCTATTATGCCACCTAGACAGAAAAACACAAAAGTATCTGCATCTGAAAAGATAAAACAAGAACATATCCAGCCCAGGCACTAAAACCCAGTAAAATAGTCACCTTTAAGCAGGAAAAAAGGTTGTAAGTTTTGCCCAAGAGCAATCCTCACACCTATTTTATCACTGCAAACACGTTTAGTAACAGATCAGTGTCACAGGTTTGTTGTTCACCCAAATCTCAGCAGGCTTGAGGAGGGAAGGGACCCTTCATGCCTGCTCCCAAGTCCTTTTCTCCAGTTCTTTGGAGAAAGCTTGGGAAGGAAGATAGGCAGGGAAGCAAAAACCTAACCAATCCTTTCGAGGCAATATTAAACCAGAGCTCAGCCATCGGTATGTGACACTGACAAATGGTTTAATTAGAAAGGCCTCCTGGAAACTTTGTTAGTGGGTTCGTTGGTTGTGGCAGGGTCACTGAGCAGGACAGACAGCTCCTGCCACATCCATTCATGAAAAAGGCTCGTCCTCATCCTCCACCTCCCCCCGCGCCGCCAGACAGCGCCGAGGAGCCATTTTGGAATTTTAATTGGAAACATTTCCCACCGAGACTCCCGGAAAAAGAGAGAGAAAGGGGCTCAGCTCCTCCCCTGCCCATCGGGGAGAGCTTAGGAATAACTTCAAAGCTGCTCCTTCCTGCCGCGGATGAGGACGATGGAGAGAGAGAGTGGAAGACAAAGCGAAGAAGCAATGGAGCCCAGTGGGAAACCCCAAACGGGGATGGGATGGGATTGAGGACTCGCCCACCGGCACCAGCAGGGAGCAGAGGGACAAGAGGAGGGGAAATGGGATCAAGCCTCGTGCTTGCCTCACACCATGCCACCTTTATAGGAGGCTTCTGCAGGCAGCGCTGCCCTGCCGGCCGGTCCCCAAGCCCCTGCGTGTCCTCCTGCTACGCCCCAAACCCATACCAGGGATCCCCTGGCTACCAAATCAAGGTTCTATCAAGAAGCAACAATGGTTTTTAAAGAGCTGCAAGTGGCAACTTTTTCATCAGTCCCCCCACAACACACACTTCTCCGCTCTCCTGTTATTTCTGCCTCAAACCCGCCACCCAGCGACCGGACTGGGAGGATGGGAAGGGTCCCAGCAGTCCAGCTGTGGGCTCTGCTCAGCCCTCTGCGGAGGCCTGCAGGGTTCTTTCAAAATGCTCCCAAAACCCCACAAAAAAAACCCCAAAACCAACCCAAAAGAAACCTCAAAAACAAAACCACAAACAAAAAAATTAACCCCAAACCAGCAAACCACCTGACTAAAAGGCATTTGCGGGGTGCGCGCTCGGCTCTCCCGCAGCAAGGCTCCTCCATCGCCCTACCCCGGGGGAGCACCCGGGCTGCCTCCTCCCAGCCCCGCCAGCACTTCCAGCGAAAGGGGGAGAAAACCCAAGCGCTTGCTTTTCTGAGATGAGGGAGGGGGGAAAATAAACAAAAACAAAAAAAGTGAAGGGGGTCTCCTGCTTCCCCCAAAATCTGGCCATCCCTTCGGGAACAGCTGGACAGGAGCCTGGCCTCAGGGCAAGGAGTCTCTGAAAGGCTCCCTCCGGGCAGCAGAGGTGAGGGACACCCCGGGGGAGGGGTCGGGCAGTGGTACCCAGCTAGGGTCGACTTGGGACGGGGCAGCTCTGGAGGAGTCGCCCCGGTGGCGGGGTTTTGGGGTCCCTCCCGCCGCTACCGGGGCGGCGACGCAGTAAGAAGCGGGGCGCTCCCGGCCGCTGCCAGCCTGCGACCATTTTGTGCGGGGGATTAAAGCGGGATGCGGGAGGGGGAGGAGGGGAATACATGAAAAGATAAATCGGTCAGAGCGAGGTGGGGGAAGGAAAGAAAACAACTCAGCCACCTCCAGCCAGCCAGCGGATGAGCGCCCGGTTATGCAGCGGCCGGCCGGGGGCTGCGAGGGATAGGGGAGGCACACGGACAAGGGCTGCGGGAACCTGTGGGGGAGGAGGGGGGGAGAGCACCTCACCTTTCAGGTAATAGGCTTTACAGCCGTCATCGCGCAGCTTCTGGAGCAGGAGCCCCAGGACAGAGGTGGCGGCACCGCCGTCCTGCCAGTCGGCAGTGGCCTCGTCGTAGAGCAGCACGGTGTCGGCCTTGCAGCGCTTGACGAAGCGCTCCTTGTCTTCATGGTTGGGAATGATGGAGCGGATGGGCAGGTTGCCCTTCTTCAGCCGGCGGAGCATGAGCCCGGGGATGGCCAGGTTGATGGCCGTCTCGATGTGCGAGCTCTCGAAGAGCTCGTGGGGGCGGCAGTCAAGTAGCAGCAGCGAGCGGCCGCCGCCCGACTCCAGCTCCTCCTGCAGCCACTCCGCGCTCTTGCACGGCATCGCCGCAGCCATGGGCGCCCGCGGGGAGCTCCCCCAGACCTGCGTTTTCATGGGGCTCGGCAGCGGCGGCCGCCAACGCCCGGCCCACCGGCCACCCACGCGGCGGCCGGACGCGGCCCCGGCTCCGCTCCTCGCTGCTCCCTCGCCTCTCCCGCCCGCGGGCTGGAGTGAGTTACGCGCTGTGCCGGACGCGGCGCCGCTCTGCTCCGCTCCGCACGGCCAGTAAGTGCGCGCTTGCCTTGCAGCCCGGAGCGGCGGCAGCCCCCACTCTGCCCTACGCGATGCGCCCCATCCCGGCGGCCTCAATTAAAGCGGGGCTTCGCCGGCGGCTCGGCGTGTCATGCCTCGGGAGGCGGGGCGGGCAGCGGGGCCGGACAAGCGGCAAGAGCACGCCCCGCCCGCCGCGGCGCGGAGCCGTNCCCTAGCGGAGGCCCCGCCTCCAGATACACGTCACCACCCCCGGCCCCTCCCCGGCGCCAATCATAAGCGGCGGGGAAAAGCGGTTAGCCCAATATGGGCAGGGGGCGGGGCCCGCCCGGCGCCGCGGCGGGGGCAGAGCGCGAGAAGGCGCCCGGGGGTCGCAGTCTGGCGGAGCGCGGCCNGGGGGTTAGGAGCCGGTCGTGCCCAGCCCCGCCTCGGCCTTTGACAGCAACGCACAGTTCCAAAATAAGATTGACCATGACTCCTTAAGCCTCCGGATTCCCTTTCGTCCTCAGAATTAGCTTCGAAACAGACTATTTTATCTGTGCATCCTCGTGTATTTTTACAGCCTCCTTCCTATTGGTACCCACTACTATAAATAGAAACATTTTGTGCTGCAGTACTGAAATTGCAAGACAGGGATACAACTGGAGGCATCCTTCTGGTTTTCTTCCATCTTTTTCAAGCCTTTTCATGTGAATCAGTCCTCTGGTACCAGAAGTTTTCTATGCCTCACACAAACTGATCCTGTTACAAAAGAGATTTGATCTTCTCTTTTTAATGAGCAGGATGGCATTAAAAACATGGTTTTGCAGGAGCTGCCTCTGTGGCAGCCTATTTTCACCATGCAGGCACTCAAACATTGATGAGTTGCTCAGAGAGGTTGTGCAATCTCCATCCATGTTGGTTTTCCAGATCCGACTCAGCACAGTCCAGAGTAACCTGGGCTGACCTCAGGGCTGACCCAGCCTTAAGCAGGAGGTTGGACTAGAGCCCTCCTGTGGTCCCTTCTCACCTGGGTTATCCTACAAGCTCTTGCTCTCCAAATTCCCAAATGGGTATGGGTGGGAGGGGGAATGTCTCTTCCTCCTTGGACTGAAACAGAAGAGAGATTACTTTTTTGCCCCAAATTCTGTTCTCTGTCTTACTATAAACTTTCACAGCAAATAGTGTTGCAAAAGGAGGAGCCAGGATGTGTCTCACCAGCAGATTCCCAGGCTCAGTGTCCTGACTGGGTCTCAACGAGGTTTTTTCCCAGTTGGATGAATTTCAAGACCTGGGCTATATCTTGTGTAACAGGAAAGATATTGTTGTTTAAAGTACCCACACATGCAAACAACCAGGTACCTAGACACAGACACACAGTTTCTTAGTTTTAATATTGTTTAAAACTGTGCTGTTCCAATAATGTTGTCTCAAGGCAAAAGATACAAATCAGGTTGTGTTTGAAGGCACTTTTCATCCAGTCAAGATCTGCTTTTCTCAAAGCCAGGATCTACTACCGAAATCATTAACAGAGCTTCTGTCTCCCCTCTGGTCTTTTATACACCCTTGACACATAAAATAGCCCAAGGAGGATCTTTCCCTCTGTCTTCGGTTCAAAAGCAGCACTTAGCTGCACTGGGGTCCCTGTCTCCTTTTAGCCTAATTGATCAGTCTGGGTCCTAATGAAAATACAGACTCAATACAGCACTTGAGCACATCCTTAACTTTGAGCACAGTGCTCATCCCGTTGCAAAACACTCCCTGGTTTCCGCGGGACTCTGCTCCGAACCTTTGGTGGATTTCATCGGCATCAGCAAAATAAACGCCTTGTCCTACACCGCTTTTGTTGTGACTCAAGAGTGCCCGAGAAAGCGGAACAGGAGAAGCTGTCCACTTCCCCTTGCCCAGTTTATTTTTACCGCTGGTTGCTGTGGGAAGCTATTGTGATTCAGTGTTGCAGTAGGAAGTTACTAACGCTGCTCTTGCAGCAGAGGATGTTGAGGTTCTTACGCAAGCCCCAGTCGCGGTGAAAATAGCTGACCTTTCAGTCTGTTTATCAAAGCACCTTCAGTTCAGAAGGGGAACAGCAGTGGCTTGTGCAAAGACCTTACGACTGAGTCTAAAGGCCTTGGTGTACTGCAAACAGGGGACAGAAATCTCACGAGGACTCTGTGGCTCCTCTCCGGTGGTATGAGGGAGGCAGGCAGAACCCCTGGTGTGTGGTGCTCCAAAACCAGAAGAGAAATGCTTCACCTTCATTTTGTGGTCACGGTAGCAACCACAGAAGTTTCAGGCCAGGCTCCAGGTACATCACCTGCTGAGGCGAGACCAGATTTTGCCCTGATTACAGCGAAAGTAAAATAATGTCACCTAGCACTGGCGTGGCATCCTCTACCTGCCCAGCCGGGAGCTGAAACACACTGGGAGAGAGTCTCTTCGCTTTCCTCCATCTCCAGGCCCTCAGGACCAGGGCTAATGCTGGCAGGGCTCATTCCCCGTGGCAGGGAGCAGGCAGAGGCAGGGCTGGCAGGGGCCAGGCTGTCAGCATGCTGCCCTCTGGAGACAGCTGCTCCACAGCGCACCGCAGCCAAAAGGCAGCCCGAGCCTTCATCCTCCCAAAGCCGGGCTCCCTCTGCCAGCTTCTGCATCCTCCCTGCACCAACCTGGGCTGCCATCCACAAAGTCATAGAATGGTTTGGGTTGGAAGGGACCGTTAAAGGTCATCTAGTCCAGACCCTCTGCGGCGAGCAGGGGCATTGTCAACTAGATCGTGTTGCTCGGAGCCCTGTCCAGCCTGACCTTGGATGTTTCCAGGGATAGGGCATCCACCACCTCTCTGGCCAACGTGTGCCAGTGTTTCACCGCCCTCTCTGTAAAAAAGGTCTTCCTTATATCTACTCTAAATGTCCTTCTTTTAATTTAAAACCATCACCCCTCATACTGGCACAACAGGCCCTGCTAAAAAGATTGTCCCCATCTTTCTTAGAGGCCCCTATTAAGAATTGAAAGGCAGCAGTGGACCTTCTTCTCTCCAGGGGGATTTCTCCAGTGAAAGAAGAAACCTCTGCTCTGCAGAGAGCTGGGGGCATCCCTCTCAAATCCCATCCAAAGGAGAAGGCACTTTGCACCCATGAGGTTTCCTGAAACATGGCAGCTCCGAAGCATGCAGGCTGGGGTCAGGATGCTGTGCACCAGCACCTCCTTCAGGCTGGCAGGAGCTCAAGGATCTTGGTGGTGTTTGTTTCACCAAGTACATGGCTTTGCTGACAGCTAGAAGATCCTCACACATTTGGAAATGAGCAACTTTCAGCTCAGCTCCAAAGAGTCTCAAGTCCTTGTGACAAGGACAGCACAAAGTGATAACTGCTTTGCATGTGGATTGCCACAGTCTCTGTGCCATATCCCCACAACCACTTAAGGGTTTCTAATAACCAGAGTTGTGTGTCTGTCTTTCTGATGGTTTTTCTGCTGTGGAAAGACATGGTTTAATGCCAAGATGGTGATAGGGTGACAGTTGGACTTGGTGATCTTAAAGGTCTCTTCCAACCTTAATAATTCTGTGATTCTCCTCCAGCAATGCCCAGTACTGTGACCAGGAACTTCCCCATGCCTACAGCTAAATCTTGCTGGCTTGGCTTCAAATTGCTTTTGTCCTCATCTGTCCTGGTCTCCCACGATGCTGGTGCAGCTGCTGCCTCGGGTTCCTCATTTCCATCACCATCATCTCTCTTTTCCTAGGTTCTCCAGCTGTGAAACCCACAGGCTGTGTTTTGATGTTTCTTTTCCACCTGAGTCTTTGTTTTATGTTTTAGAAACAAAGACCATGAGTCATGGCAGAACACGAGGTAAATGCATTGTTAGCAGATACCTACCCAAAACTCCCTCTAGGTCCTGACTTAGCCCCTGTGGTGACATTGCTCCCAAGGATGTGACGGTCACTACATGGAGCTGAAGGACCAGCCTAAACCTGAGTAAAGGGCAGAAGGTGTTACACCACTGACAACAGCTCAGGTGAGGGCTAGGGTTCCCAAGGATTTGAAGAGTAAAGCTGAAGTATTGGCAATCAGAAGCTGGTAAGAAGTTAAACTGCATTTTCTTCTTAAAGACTAACCTCTGAACAGCATGCCTTTGCCTGTTTGGTTTTCTTCACTTTTTTTGTTTGTTTGTTTCTAATGTTGCATTCCAAAAGGTTTTCCTCCCAGTCCCAGCTGTCAAATCAGCCCTTCCCCAAAAACTCTGGGCTGTAGCAGCTACACCTTCCTAGGACTTACCTTCTCATTGCTCAGTCAGCTGTTTGTAACAGCTAATAACAAGTATCAAGTGTGATTCATAGCCCAGATATCAATCCTTAAAACTATTAAGCTCCTTCTAGAAGGAGTCTTCACCTCAAATGTGGAGACTTCATCTGTGGTCAAATATCCATCAGTACTATCAGTACCAGCTTAATGATGGACTGGCAGCTCAAAGCAGTATTTTGTGAGCAGTATTTCAGCTGGGAATTTTTTTTGCTGACCTGGGCTCTCAGGGGAGCTTCTAGTTTGCTCTGTGACATTGAGTGAAAACACAATCTCCTATCCTGCATTCAACCCACTTGTAGAATTGGGCTGGTGCCTCCCCATCACCTGTGTAAGCATTTGGGTGCTAGGGAACCAGGCAGGTGGGCTGGTAAGATGTTAACATCCTCTTGCAGTGATGAATTTCTTGGATTAAATCAGGTTTTTTCTACCTAAAAAAAAAGGGGGGGTGTGGAAATAAAGACTTTTGATTTACTTTTGGTTTTCCTTCCTAATTAGCTATTTGAAGTAGGAGTTATTTTGTCAGGGAAGGGCACTAGTTACTGGTTTAGCCCATGTTTCATTAATGCATGTAAGAGGTTAACTCCTGGTAGCAAAACAGATGCATGGTTTGAACAGGGGGGAGAAAAAAAAAAACCAACCCAAATCACTTTCTACTCCTGCACTAATTTCTAACTATTTTTATCAACCTTAACACTGAGCCAGGGTAAAAATACTCCCTAGAAAGTTTAGAATTTACATTTGTCTTCGTGTATATTCAGTAGGAACCTAGCTCCCCAGCCTCCGCACTGCCTAATCTGGATTCATTAGCTTCACCACCCCCGAGAAAAATGTCAGATGGCTTTGGCCTGGTGAAGCACTTCACCCACAAAAGCTCAGCAGGAGGATCTAAGCAGAGTGCTCTCCTTTTTGCAGCAAGCCAGCCCCGTGGAGCATCAGCTCTAGCACTGCAGGCAGCTAACTCAGCGATGGGAATAGTCACTCTTCCCAACACGGCTTTGGTGGGCTCCATCCTGCAAGGATCCTGAGCCCTGGCAAGCATGTTGAGCCTTGGCAAGTGTCTTCCCCACTGCTCCTCCAGCAGAGGCAGGCAAATGTAGGCTGGGGAAGAATGGTCATGATGAGACACCTTCCTGGAGCACCTTGAGAAACACAAGGTAGCCAGGAGCATGTGCAACTTGCACAGCCAGGTCCTTGGGTGGTGCCATTTTGCTTCTGTTGAAGGGACATGCTGTCATTTGTCTCCCTGAGCTGCACCTTTACTGCAGAGCTGGGGACTTGCACATCAATGTGTCAATGAATTGTGGTCTGAAGACAGCAGACTTGTTCTCTGGCATGTTTCTGCAGAAGCAACATATCAACCCCTCCTGTGCAAAAGCCAGAAGGCATGTGCAGTGCCTAGGCAGCTCAAGGCAGCTGTCCCACCTTTGCATCTCTTCAACCTGACCTGATGCCAGAGCCTTCTCCTTGGGCTGGTTCTCACCCTTCCACCATGCAGGTCTCCAGGTAGACCTAGAAGCTCTGTGGCAACCATTGGGGAACAAAACTGTGTGTAGAGTGCTGCAGGCCTTGGGGAACATAGACATTAGTTTCCCTTTCAGCATCTCTACAGCAAAAATCAAGGCTCTAAGCACCCAAATTTTCTGTTTCTTGTGATCATCTCTTAGGGGTCACAGAAGGGCTGAGGATGGAGATCCCTCTGGGAAGCATCTGGTCCAACCCTTGTCTCACAGCAGCATCTGTTAGAGCAGGTACTGCATCCCAGTTGAGTATCCCAGGGTCTCTAAGGCTGGACACTCCACAACATCTCTGGGCAACCTGATGCAGTGTCTGACCACCCTCACAGTGAAAAGGTGGTTTCTTACACTTAACTGTCAGGTCCAATGCTTCAATTTGTTCCCATTGCCTCTCATCCTTTCACCCTGGGCACCCAAGAAAAGTCTGGTTCCATCTTCTGGGTTTGAGGAAACCTCTGCATTGCTATGGAAAGGGCCATGCTTCCACCTGGGTGGAAAAAAATCAACCTGCAGAGCCACAAGTAATTTTTCTGGGAAATATTTGCCCAGGTTTTCTCACAATGCTTTGGCAGAGATAGCTGGTTACAGGGAAACTTGGGAGATCCCCACACTCTCTCTGACACCCAGGAGGGGCTCATGTTTCAGCAAAACCCAAGAGCCTTCTTGGTTGGGTTCCACCATCAAGGGAGGGCTGCTCCAACCTAATTAAACTGAGAGAGCATCTTCGAACAATGACTGCTTCCCTTTTTCCCTGCCTCTGCTTCCTGGGCTCCAGGCTCCTCCAGAGGAACAACTGGAAACTATTTAAGAGTTTTTTATCCTTTTAGCAGTGAGCTTTAAGTGAGCAGGTATGGAAAGTGTATGTCAGGACCCTTACAAAATCCTCCCCGATGCTTCCTTTGGCATTAGACCCTCCAGAGTCTGTCACTGTAATGATGGAGAAGGACAGGGTATTAATAGGGCTTAAAAAGCCACTAACATCTACCCTCTAGCCTGTCTCATGCATGGATTTGACACAGGCTGCACAGCATGGAGTTGAATACATACCTACATATCCCATTTATAATCATTCCTCCTTTCATATGCCAGAAAAAGCCCTTGCTCCTTAGCAAGCAGTCAGACGAGAGAGGAATGGCCTAAGGCAGCCAGTGAAGGACCTGTTGGTGTTATCTGAGCAGCTTCTCTCTGATCTGCTGGTGTCTCCATGGCCTGCCCAGCTCCAGTCTCAGCATCCTCAGCTGCCTGCCCTGCACACACGTCAGTTCCTTGGCAGCTTCTCCCAGGCAGCCAGGCTGTTTTCAAGAAGCAATTTCCTGCAGAGAAATATTTCTTTTTTTCAAGGAGGCTAAGTGGTGAGCTTCCTGGTGCAGGCTTTTCTCAGGAAACAATTGTGAAAGAAGCTTCACCACCCACCAGGAAGGGCTGTAAATGAGCAGAGTGAGCACAGGCTGCACCCAGCTCTGCAGCCCTAACCCAGCTCCCCTCTGTATGTGCCTGGCTGCCCCTTGCTCACCTCTCCCAAGCTGCTGCTGAGATGCTGGCTTGGGGCAGGAGAAGCAGCCAGATGAGGAAAATCAGGGATGGGTACAGGCAGTGCAAAGCCTCCTAGGAAAGGTGTTACATGGCCTTTCCAGTTCCCAGTCTGTCCCTCCAGTGGGTGAAAGTGGGAGAAGACATAGCGACTTTGCCAGACTGGCTCTTCAGCCTTTGCACTCTTCCACCTCACTGTTTTGCTGGGTCTGATACCAGGACAGTCTTCTCTCACCACCCAGAGCTGGCCAATTGCTGCTCCTCAGCCTGGTCCTGCAAGGTGCCTGAGTTTCTGGGTGCTCCTCTGAAATGCAAACCCTGCCAGGACTTCTCCCCACTGCTGAAAGGGTGAGGCAGCCCAGCTCAGCTCTGCTGTGGTGGATCCAAGGCAGTCCTGGTGGCTTCAGCAGAGCTGTCTGTGATTTACAGCATGAGAAGATCAGAGGCAGACTCAGCATCGTGGCAGTGCACCACATTCCTGCTTATCAGTCAAACCCCAAACTGCACCAATTAAGCCTTTAGCAGATGCAGAGATACTGGAGAAAGAAGGTGCACTGTGCTGCTGCTTCTCATCATGAGTGGCTTTAAAGTCAATTATTGTTCATATCTTTTCTATCCCCATGAGCAGGGCAGGTCTCCCAGCCAGTGCATGTCCTCCCCACAACACTGCTTTCCATTCACTTAGTTGTTCTGCTTTGGATGTATCTGGTAGCTACTACTGGAGAGGCAGCCCAGGCTACTGCCCAGCTTCCAGGTCTCACTACCTGTGCTGTGGTGACCTGTTTGCTCATTGAGAAATTTTGCCAGCCATTCATGAAGATGCTCCAGCTCCTGAGAGTTGTTTTTTTTTTCTCCTTGCACCAAGTCCTCTGGTTTCACAACCTTCACTGTGATTAAAATAAAACTGAATAAACCCCAAGAAGCCATTTCTGTGAAGTGTTTCAGGAGCAAGGGCCTGGTTCCCCTTTCAGAACACCAGCAAACAACTTCTGTTTTCCTTCCAGAGTTACTAATGTTCAGCTAAACCCTGCTTTTTTTCCTCAAAAACTTCAGTTTCCAGGAAACAAAGCTTTATTTTGAACACAAAACATCTCTTGGGACAATCTCTTTTTTCTCTTGCTTTTATTTTTTTTCAGTTTAATGTATTTAACAAAATTCTAGCTTGTTGTGAACTTATTCAGTAGTTCCTGCTGGTCATTGCTCCAGCCTGTCTGACACTTGGGTACACTCACAGCTTCAGATACACATACATGACCCAGCACAGAAGGAACTGGAGCAGGTCTCAGGGAAGAGACTCATCCCTTCCTATCTCACCACTGGTCTAGTTGTGTGATGCTGGGCAGGTCTGTGTCAAGCCCTGGAAGCTTTGCTGGACCCTCAGCCCAATCTCACCCCAGCAAACATGACCCTGGATGGTGTAAGTGTGAGGAAACAATGTATAAGTGATCATCATCAAAAGTACTTGCTAGGTCCCCCCCAAGACTTCATGGGCATTGCCATGCCTGATGACAGCATCATCTCTGAAAGGTTCTTGAGGGTCTGGAGCTTGCACAAGCATGGCTTGGAGGGGCCAGGCTGGTGGCCTAAAGGAGCTTGGGGGTAACCCTTCCAGCTGCAATAACAGCCTGGCATTCACAGGCAGCTGCTAGAGCTGGGATGGCCCTAGGACACATGCAAAACTGGGGGGAGATGGAGAGCTCACATCTTTTAGTAGCTCAAGTGCTGGAGCAGGGAGAAAGTGATGGGCTTTGAGATGTATGTTTCTCCACCTCTGACCACAACATGGGGACACACAGAGCAAAAGGAAAGGGAGACCTTGCAAGCAGCTTGTGCCATTTCAACATACATAATGCATTGTGCCTGTGTGTCACCACTTCTTCACTCCTGATCTGAAGAGTGAGGAAGCAGTGATCAGAGAAAAAGGTGAGCAGACAACTTTTAAGCAAACACATCCTGGGGAATGAGTCATCAGCTCTGTGTAAGAAGCCAACCTCATCTCTGGAGGGAGAGGGGCAGGCAGGGCATCAGGCAAAGAACGCTCCAGGGAGATACCTGCAGCATGATTAAAAGGCAACTTGGAGCTTACCTTAGGAGACCCATCTGAGATGGCAAGCAGAGGTGTGAGATCAAAGCCAAGCAGGCTCTGGGTGCACTCATGCAGCTCAGCACACAGCAAGCCAGCCCCAAAGACTGGCTGGCCATGAGGATTTGGTAGTGGGAGCACAGCTCATCGGGGTAAGCTGCTCCCAGGAGCTGGAAAAGCCACAGCATTCACTCAACCCAAGCTTTTCTCAGGAAAGCCAAGGAAGGCTGGGTCTAGGGGATGGCATTTCTCACAGGGGACACTACTTCCTTGAAAACCATGGGTGTTCAGATCAAGTAAAAACTATTAGCAAAGTGCCAGCAGACACATTGAGCCAGTTCAGTCAGAAGGTAAATTCCAACAGCATGCAAGTTCATTTCCAAGGCCCAGGACTGTTTCATCACCATGTTTTCATGGTGACACCTTCAGCTGTTTCACTTTTAAGAATCAGTCTTTTATTTACTATTTTAGCTTATTTCCCCATGGAAAGCCTTTCACTTACTCCCTAACATTACCTGCAGCTTTTCATCTGAGTGGGTGAAGGAGGAAGTGGAAGAGGAACAGCTCTTCAGCAGCATGGCCAGTGTGCCAGAAAGGATCATTTTTTTTCAAGCTATTCATAAAGATAACAAGAGATGAAAAGGTTGTGTTGGGAGGGAAATCTTCTCTAGTTGGAAAAGATGAAATACAAGGGCACTGCTGTCTTTTCTGCTGGGGCTCTGGCATTTCTGTTATCTCTCCCAGGGTTTGCCCTGTAGGGCTGATGCCCCAGAAAGGCAGTCAAAGTGGATGGATGGATGGGTGGGAGAGGAGCCTTCCAAGGTTCACACCCACCCTAGAGGGGCTGCAAGGCCTCAAAAGAGAGAAGAAACTCTGGTTGAAAAAAACCCCTCAGAGCCTAGACTCCTTGGGTGAAAGGTGTCGGAAATGCAAATTATTGATTTAACAAACTGGGCCAGGGACCAGGGCTGCCAGGCTGAGCTGTTATCTGCTCCATCAGCTGTGAGTCTGGCTTGAGATTTCAAAATAAAATTAGACTTGCAGTATATGTCTTTAAATATTTAAATTCCTTGCAGTAATTCATATGGTGACATTTAAACAAAGTACGCCAGGCAAACGGCTCCCCCTGCTAAAAGGAAATGTTTGCAGGTAATAATATTTCATTTAAGAGGGAACAGCTGATATCAAGGCAGAATCTTCATGCTGGATTCAACCTACATTCCCCTCTGAACCCAGAAATGGAGAAGAAATCCCTGGGCCTGCCAGTGGTTAAGCACACAGGGTGATGTGATGAGAATGCTGTTCCCAGGCATCCCCTCGGAGCTGGGGATTCCACATATGCCAAAACATTTGCAGGTTCAGAGACTCCATGCAGAGTTGCTTTGTGGGTTCCCAAAGATGGGGATGGGCAGCTCCATAGCAGAAAGTGAGGACCACCAGGGCCTTCAACCTCCTGTCCCACCACCCACACACCCTTCTGGGGCTCCTTGTTGCCAGTCTGGTTTAGTAACTAAAGGTGAAACCCATGCTGGGTGCAGACACGTGAAACCCAATGAAGTCAACTTACAGCCAGGCTGAGCTTGGCTGCTGCTGCTCCTGGCCAATTTGGAGAGCTTAGCTGGGTCTGTTACATCAGTCACACTGCATTTCATAACATTAGACATTTCAATGAGGGTGACTCATTCTCTCTTGAAGTGCATTGTATGTATGAGCAAAGATGATTAACTTTTGCTGAATGGTATGATTTTGGGGATGGGAACTGCTAGTAATTAGGAGCGGATCTCAGATGTTCACAAACTCTCTTTTCATGGCCTACTTTGTATATTTTTCTCCATTCTACTTGTTGGGGTTTTTTTTAGTGCAAGATAAATATTAAAGAGTGCTTCCCTGCTATCTTGCTAAAGCAGCCAGAGGTCCAGTGAAGGCATCTGGCTCTTGTGCCCAGGCATGGCCCAGGGCTGTCAGTTCTCGTGGCCAAGCTTCAGCTACCTGCCCCAAAAATCTCAGTTTTCACATTGAAAGAAAAGAAAACAAAACAAAATGGAGCATCCAGCTATTGCAAGTGCAGCAGATAAAGTAGTAAGGGAGATAAAATAAGCTCCAATGGCTCAGAATGTAAAATACAAATAATTACACCTCCTCACTTCCTCATTCTCCCCCAAAATTTTCTTTATGAAACAACCCCTCACCTGGGGGCTTATGCTAATCTCATAGTTCTGGCTGTTGAGGGTTGAGCTTTTGAGGTTAGCAACACCAAGGACCCTGGAGATAAAAAGCCTCCCATGTTCAAGGAGAAAAGTACCTTTTCAGCTGGACTGGCTGCACAATTAGCAGAGGTTAGGATGCTCAGCATCGAAGAAGTCTGCAGCACCTGACACCATGGTCCTGCATGAAGCACCACTCTGTCCAAAGAGCCTGAAGGCATTAAGACCAACCTGCTTGCAAAGGCCAAAAGATCAGGCAGGCAGGGACTGAGCCATTCCTCCTCATCCCACCACTGCTGAAGGCATGGGCGGCCCTAGGCAGTGCTTGGGGAACTTTGAGTTGCACTGGGGATCCAGCAGGCCAGTGTGGGCCAGGCTGGTTAGTGGCATCTTGCCACCACTTTGTGACTCTCAGCATCCCCATTTTGATGACAAGGTCTCCTCCCAGCTCCAGCCCGTGAGCTCCTTCTCCCCCAGTCCAGTGGCACCAGAACTGATCGACACACCATCCAACAGAGCCAAATGTTCCACCCTGCTCCAGCTCTGTTATTGCTGTGGGCAGCAAAACGACCTTGGGACTAGACAAACTGTGGCCAAACTCTCTGCCTGGCCAGCAAGGGGCTGGAGGTGGGTCCATTGTCCTTGGTTCCTGGCAAGACACCACTGGGCAAGTCAACTGGGACTTCTAAGGAGAGAAAGGATGGGCCAAGGCTCTGCCTGGTGTTCCACCAGCACAGATGAGGTTCATCTGCTTTGCCCAGCACTCCCATCACCATGCCCTCCCCCAGCCCTTACAGCCACTCCTCAGATGTCAAGCAGAGACTGTGGGCAGCAGTTATGCAAACAAAGGTCACTGGATCTGTGCTTTCCCCTTCCATCAGCTGAGGCTGCATGTTGTTCCTGGGCACAGGCTGGAGGTCTGGTCCTGCTCCACAGAAGCCAGCAACGATGAGCACAGGCAAAGCCTGGGAGAAGCAAACCTTGCCCATGTTTGTAATTAATTGAGATTAAAAGAGCTGAACTTTACAGTCAAAAGTGAGATGAGAGGGCTGGGCACTTCAGTACAAAATGCATGGTGAGCAGTGGAACCTCCTGTTTGGCTGGGCAGAATGTTTTGGAAACCTCAGGGGTAGCAACTTGCTTGCCACACTCTGCTCCTCCTGCCTGCCACCAGGCAATGGGGCAGAGGCAGCTCCTCTTCCCTGGCAGCTCTGGCTTGGCCACTGCAACCAGGTTGGTGGCAGCAGACCTGAAAGCACCTGCTACCCAAGCTTTCCCATAACCACAGCAGCTCCCAGTCTTGCTCAAAAGAAGCTGGGAAGTGTGGAAGCATTAAAAGGCTTCTCCTTTCAGACTCAGCAGTGAGGAACATGCATTCACAGCAGAGACAGGGCTGGTTTCTCTCAAGCTCACAAGAGGACACCACTTCTGCACAACAACCCGACAGCGATTATCTTTGAGATAAAGTGGAGTCTATGGGTAGAACCACCCCACAATTTGCCTGAAATGGGGCCCTTTGCATTAGTGAAGTGCCACTGGAGACAGAAGTATGGATATATATGTTTCAGGCACAAGTCTGGGACACGTGAGCCCCTGCCCAAACTCTGGGTGTGCAGCAAAAGCTGAGCCACGCAGCCCCAAGGGTTTCCTTGGAGACTGAGGCAGAAGGGGCTGCTCCTCCAGAAGCTTTCTCTCTGTCTTACCAGGCAGAGAAATACCCTAAATGTCATCTCATCTCATCCCTATCACAGGAGCCAGCAAGACTCCACCATGCTGCTGGAGGAAGGGGCAGTGCTGGGAGCATGGCAGGTGGTTTTCCTCCCCTCAGAGCGGTTTTCCTGCTGCTCACTCACACTTCCAAAAATGTACACTGGAGCAACTGTCTCTAAGGCAATTTCCATAACAATGGGTGCAGAAGAACAATCCATGCTGCCAGTGTGCTTTGCTCACTCACATACCCCCCAAGGAACACACAGACTGCAATTTCAGCAGTGAGCTGCCCACAAGAATGAGAGAAAAAGAGCATTTAACCAATTTGCTCTCAGCAGCTGCTAGAAAGCTCCCCAGGGGACCTGCTGGGTCCAGGCAAGGGGCATGGGTAGGGCTTGCCCCAGGGAGGCAGCCTGGCCTCTGGTCATTGCCAGACCACTGGAGCCTGTAGGCATAAACCCACCCAACAGCAAAGGTACAAAAACACAGAAAGTGCTTCCCTACCTTCCCCAGAGAAGCAGCTTACTGGTGCACCAGCAGAGGGGAAGAGCCTGCACAAGATGCTTCAGCATCAGCACTCCTAACATCAGCCAAAAGCCTGAGACCCAAGTCTTTGAAAGGCCAACAGCTATGCAAGGCCCCCAGGTGTTGCTGTTTTCAGGGTTCTGGGTGCTCAGCCCTAGCCAGACCCACCTGGGTTTGTTCCATCCCCACATCTTTTCCAGCTGATCTGTTAAAGTCAAGGTTCAGCCACTGTCTCTGGTTTGAATGGCTCTCATGCTGCCATTACAGCTTTGTTGAAATCTGTGCAGAGCTCAACCTGTTGTCAGACATACACTAATTTGTGTGTTTCTAATTATTTGTTTCCATCTTAAAACCTGTTTTTCAGCAGATTGCAGCTTTATTTTAATACATGCTTGGCTAGAGCTTGATATACTGGTTGCCAGTAGCCTAGACACAAATGGGCTTGCATTGCATAGGGGGAGCAGGGGGAGAGGATAGACTGAGTTAAACTGAATTAAAAGCCTGCTCATAAAACTGAATTAAGCCAAACCATGAATCAAGCAGCACTTTTGCATCAGAGGATTCTGCTTTTCTATTTCTCTGTTTCTACCCCTTGAAACAAGCACTTGCAAAAGGCTACTTGAAACATCTCCTTACACAAGCACTTTGACCACCTTCATTTTATGTGATTAAAGCACTTAAACATCTGTTTAATTCTCTTTTTTTTAATCACATGCTTGGCTTTAAGAACTAGCTCAGCAGTGGATGGGCAAACTAGGCTCATTTTCACCTGCTTTCCCAGGATGTGAACACACATAGCCAGGCACTGTCTTCAGCCTCTTCATTCAAGCAACACTCTGCCAAGAGCCTTTTACTCCTCCAGTAGCAGACTGGGAACCTTGTTTCTCCATCATTCTGTCTTCAAATGGCAGAAGTAGCTGAAAGCAACCTGAGGTGTTAGCCCCAGGCAGCCATCACCACTGCTACACACCAGGCAGTGTCACCAGTGCTTGAGGACTTGGCTTTGTTTCATCCTTTTCCTATAGCTCTCTCTCCTATGCTGAGGATTTTGGGGTCTCTGACCTAAAATGCAGATTAGGAGATCAAGGCAGCTAAACCAAAACTAAAACCACATCATTTGCTGGTAAATACTGATTTTTAGCAGAGGCCAACCAAAGCTGAAACTGGGCAGGGAGGTCCAGGCTAGATTTTGCCCATGATAGTGCTGGTAGCTCCTTGCATTAGGGTTGAGATGGGCTAAGTCATTTGCAGGGGGAGATGCTCAGCAGAGCAACCATTGAGCAGGTCCCCATCCCAAAGTGTTTCACCCCCAGCCCCCATCTTCTCCAGGTCCAGGACACAGCACCAGTTCCTTCCCATTCTTCATGTGCATGGCCCTGCACTTGCTGGTGCTGGTTGGACAAGATACTTGCCACTGTATCTGTGATAATCTCTTTCCCTTTCAGCCACATCAGCCCTTCTTGCTGGAAAGCTATGAAGAAGCCTTGGTTTAAGTGGTCAAACACAGCACCATGAGGCTCCACAGCCAAATCAGGATGTCTACTGCAGGATGGAGAAGGCTCCACAACTAAGCCTGTAACTGGGTGGTTTAAGCATCAAGTCCTGACTGAAGCTGCTTGCAACAGCCACACCTTTAGCTTCCCCTTCCTCACCTCCCTGCCTTTCCCCAGGTATGTAAAAACCAAGGAAGAGCATCCCACAAGCAAGAAAGCTTCAAACCCCCTCAGCACAGGGCTTGCTGGTTGCCCTCCAGAACAGGCAGGAGCCACACAGGGAGCTGGCAGCACACATCCAGCAGCAGCACATTGTTTCCCTGGCACAGCCTGGCCTCTGGCTGTCTCCACACTCAGTCACAGAGGGAGGGTGAAGTCCTTGTTCAGTTCTTTCCAGTGGTGAACACAGTCCAAGGACATTCTGATTTCTCTGCAGGATTTTTGTCAGTGGACAAAGGGGCTCAAAAGCTTGATACAATTAGTAGGGTGAGAAGATGCACCTCCCAGGAGGAACTGTGAGTGGTAAGTAGCTCTTCTGTGCCAACAGAGTGCTGTGGGACTTTGGAAGACATGTTGTTTGAGTACACTGTCCAGAACACCTGGGAAAAGCATCTTGCTCCTGGTGTGCAGAGGCCCAGCAGGAGGCTGGCAGTGTGCAGCATCTCCAGATAAGCAGCAGCAACCTCCTCCCTCTTGCAGGGTCTTGGAGTCTGCAGGGTACATGGCCCAGAGCAGCCCTTCCATTGCTACCAAACACCTGGCAGTAGTGTAGAGGTCATCTGGGAAAAGGCCTTTTGCCAGGCTAAATTATAGCCTGGGCACCAGCAGCAAGGAGATCAGCTGGAGGTGGCCACTGCCTCTTGATTTCATCCTTGCAGAGGAGCATCTTGTCCAGACACAACTGCCTCCACCTGCCAGCTGGTCCAGTGGGAACACAGGGAGTCCATCACCTCCTTGTAGCCCTTCCCTATTTCTGTCCAAAGCCATCCTTGGTGAGCTTCTGCTCCTTCTTTTGCTAAAAAGGAAATAAAAAAGGAAAAGACATGGTTGATGTTAAGGAAATCTAACAGAGCATGCAGCAACCCAACTGCTCAGACACATATGCCACCTTCCTTCTGCTCTGTACTAGTGAGGCTGTGCCATATTTAGATCTGGCTCCATCTCTCACAAACTTGACCAACTGTTCCTCCACAGTGTCACCCTTACTTGTTTACCCCCAAACTGTTCACTGAAGTCCTCAATCCAGTGAGGGGAAAAGGAAAAAAAAAAGAAGTAGGTTTTGATTTTTATTGGCAGGAAAAGGACTAACTGCCCAGAGAGCCAGACTGACACACTGCTGGGTAGAGAGGTCAAAAGGTCCCTTGGTGAGTCTCATCTTCATCAGGGACCTCCTGTGTGTGCAGGCAGATGTGCTTCCTAGAAATGGCTTTGCTGTGGCAGCAGATGCAGCCCCATGCTGGCTGCCAGGGCAGTGTCCTGTTGGCCAAGTCATCAGCTTCTGGGATGCTCCTACAGGAAGCATGCTCCCAACTGAGTGGCAACTTGAGTGACCCCAGCTGAAGGCAGGCAAAGACCTGTGCTTATGTTTGTCTGTGGTGTAGCTCAGCTGAGGAGCCAATCTAAGCAGGGTGCTGCACATCTGCAAAGCAAATGGGTATCAGGCTCCTTGAGGGGAAGGCTGAGAAGTCCAGCTTTGCTACAAATAGGAAACATGGGGAAAGGACAGGGGGCATTTCCCCCCACTCTTCACTGTGCTAAACCCCTACAGGTTCATCACAGTGTTCAGGCAGTGGCTTTGGGACCAGGAGCCAGGCAGAGATGATCTTACCCAATGCTTTCAATGTGCACAAGGGAGAGAGAAGCCCTAGTCTTCCCCATTTATGGTAAGGAGTCTTGGAGACTTCTCCTTGAAGATCCTCATCTCTTCCTGGCTTGCCCTCCACCTCAGGATACAGCTGAAGAACCTGACACCAGCATGGCCTGTAGTCTTGCAGGACACTGCAACATGCAGCATCTCAGCCTTCCCACCAGCTCTGGGGCTTGTGTGTGAATCTTTCTCACACTTGAGGCAGATCTTAGAGAGTTAAGAGCATTTTCCTGGCTTGCTGTGCTGGTGGAAGAGAGACTTGCAGCACAGCAGATGGGTGACATTCTAATTTGGGTTTCACATGATTTATATAAATAGGCTTAGACGAGGTTGCACGTAGCTGGTGCAGTCATCTGCCAGCTTTGCTCTGTTTACCTTAAGACCCTCTCCTCCCTTCCTGTCAATCTTACAGAGCATCCCAGTAATGCCTAGTGTGTTGGCAGTAACAACTCACTTCAGCCTGTGGCATCCTCCTGTGAACTCCACAGCTCGGGTCTGGCCTCCTAGTAACACAAAGCAGCCTCCTGGCCATCCTGGCTAGCTGGGGACAGGATTCATGCTCAATGTTCAAGACAAGGGATAATTTGTTAAGGAGCACAATACCAGAGCCAAAACTCCCCCAGCTGGCTCAGGAGATTGGGGAAGAGGGTATGGACTATGTTGATTCCTATCCAGGCACACAGGGACAAGAACAGGGCTCCCCAGTCTCCCCTCACTCACTCATAGGACATTGATTTCTTCCAGGGCTTCTCTCCCACCAGTGGGTGCTTAGAGTGAGGGGGCATTAGTGGCTCCACTGCCACCCTCATGAAGATGACACAGCAGCTCCCTCCTCCTCATTCTCCCTGCTGGTGCGTCACAAAGGAGCCTCCAGCACATCTTAATGAGGAACAAATCAGCAAGCACCTCTTTGTTGGGTTTAATTATACATCCCTGCCTCATTCCCAGCGTTCCTCTGCCCTCTGAAGGGTGGCATGGGCTTGTACCACTGCCAAGAAGGGGCTTGTGACAAACAGGCGAAGGTCTGGCTCCTACAGGGCTCAAGCATGCATCTGCTGAACATCTCCATCACACATTCATTCACTCCTAAAAGACAAGCAGGACATGATTCCAGCAGAAGAAAACAGAATAAGCTTCTCTTTATATGACCACCAGAAGCTGGTTATGCAATAGCTGCATCTTACCTGTGTCAGATAAAGCTCAGGGGGTTACTCCACATCTGGAGCAGAGGACAGCAGTAGAGCTCTGTTGTTAGCATCCATCAACTCCAAGATGTCCCTAGGTCTGAGCTGCAGGGGCAGTCAATGCCAAAACCACCACATCTAGGCTGAAGCAGGAATTCAGACACAGGTTTCTCCATTTTGAAGGCCAAAACCCAGACTGCTAAACACAATGACACCTCCACTCACCCATGGACCCAGTCCAGCACTTTGTTATGCAGCATCTCTGCCTTTTGAGGTGTTTTTGCTTCTGGCAAAACGAGCATCATCATGAAGTGGATGTGTAGTTTGGGGCAGAAACTAGTGGAAATGTCATTAAACTTATTCAGCAGATGCTCTGCCTGCATCCTTCATCTCACAACCTGATTTTCTATGGAAACCAGGTTTCCAGAACCATCCCCACCCCTGAACCTCTCCCTCTCCTTTTTGGACACTTTCAGCCACACTATAAAGGGGCTGCTGGTTATTACAGGAGTGTAAATTTGGTGAAGTTTGTTGGCTGATGAAGATCTGATGAGTGCCTGTCCAGCTTCTGGTGGCCAGCAGGAGCTCAGCTGCACACCCTTTAACCCACAACACAAAGCTATCAGACATCAGGATTTGTCCATTTCCGCCTGAGGGGAACAAGTTGTAATATTTGTATTATTGTATCCTAGGAGCCCTAGTTGCTGTCCTGCATTCAGTCCCTGGCAGGAGCAGTGTTTTCCACAGTCAGCCTAGAAGGAGGGAGCAGACTTTAACCCCATCAGCCCACAAAGCAGATTCCCACCATCAGGCTACTTCTCTACAGTTCTCTTGTGATTTGAGTCCATTACCGAGGTCCTCCTTAGCCAGGAGGAGGAGCCACATCAGTTACTGTTCCCACTCCTACACTGGTCTGTTGTCTGAAAGCTAATTAGGGGCAGCAGAGAGAAGAAAATAAGCACAGAAGGGCTAGAGATTCACATCAAGGGGTGGTGAGGTCCTGGGACACCAGCAATCCCTGGGGGAGCTGCAAACGTACTGCAGATAGGATCTTGGAGAGATACAAGGTGCAGGGCCATGTGATTCATGGAGCTCCTCCACCATCAGCACCTCCACAGACATGGAGCCAAGCTGGGCTACTTGTGGAGTGGGTTGTGGCAGGCACAGGCCTGAAAAGCTGGACCATGAAACTTCTGTCAAGCTTGGAGGCTCAGTTTCTGTTGTCCTGGGAAAGAAGAGCAAGAGTAGTGTCAGGAGAGCAAAGTTTACAATGGCTGTTGGGCAGGTGCTCTTCCATTTCACCAGTGCCCACAACAGTGGCAGATGAGAAGCAAGTCACCTAGAAAGTATTTGGGGTTTTCTTCTAACAGTTGCTGCCTCTGCACTGAGGACATGCATGAAAAAAGGCTGGATCTTCTGTCAGAATCGTTTCCTGCTGTTCTTCAGCAAATGTTTTTAAGCAAAACCCAAACCATTCCAATAAAGACCCAGGAAGACTCCCATAAACCAGAGAAAATAAATTAGGGAATGCAAAGCAGCACATGGGGCTGGGTGTCATGTGATCCTGGGAGGAGTGGCAGCCTCTGCCCCAGCATCATCCTGAGAGGAGAAAGAGAACCCTGGGCCTGGGACCTGGTCTCCCCTCCTGCTGCCACAGCAGGATGGTGTGTACTGGGAGGTGCAGCTCCTCAGCAGTCCCATCATCTGATACCTCCCACTGTCAGAAAGGCTTTTGGCAGAGCTGGGGATATGTCAACTAGGAAAGCCAAAGTCCCTACAGAAAATCGTTTGGGGGAGAGGGGAAGCCTGAGCATCACCAGTGCAAAGCAGTGAAGGCAGCAGGGATACCCAGCAGGGGTGATCCCTGCCCCAGAACCCAATTTTGGGCCAAAAGGTGAACCTTTCACCTGCCAGCACACCTCTGCCTGTGGAAATTCAACCCCCACTGAAGCTGCACCTGTTTCTCTTCCAAGTCACAAAGGGTTGTGGCTGAACTCAGAGCCAGCAGAGTCACTGCTCATCCCTTGCAATGTTTCAAACAGAAATTCCTCCAAAAAGGTTTGGAATCAATTTCAGAACTGGATGATTTGATTATTCCTGGGTTTCATTTCAGCCTTCATTTTTCTAATCCTTTTAAAAGGCTCCTCCCTAGGAGTGATGACAAAGATATTCCCTTGGAGAAGCTGGAGTTGCTTGTAGAGGCAACACTTGAAAAATAATCAGAAATAATAAAACTTTGCTAGCTCCTAATTGCTAGGGAAAAGAAAGAAATTTGTCTAGCAACACACCAGCAGGATTTTCCCAGCACATGAAGCAGCAGCTAGTACAGACACAGCCTCTGAGGCTTTCCCTGGGTATTATCAATAAAGTGACATTAGTTCAGTCCCCAGCAGGAGAATTTCCTACACCACCTTTGACAAACATCCTGTGCCCAAGCTGAAAGCTTTAACCACCAGGACAGCTGATTCCCACAGCAGATCACAAATCCCTGCTTCCCCTTTGGGAGATTATGTCAAGTTAAGCACAGATTTCGGTGTGAACCATCAAGCACACATCCAGACCTCCACCCATGCCAGCATAAAAGCTTGGTGAAGCATCTCTGAAAACCTCTTTCTTGAGCAAGGGACTTTCCTGAGCTGGGCACTCAGGGGCTTTGCCTCTGCCATGGGATTCAAGGATATCACAGGGTCCACAGAATCACAAAGGTTGGAAGAGACCTCTAAGATCATCGAGCCCAACCCCACCTCTCACTAACACACCACTAAACCACGTCCCTAAGTACCATATCTAAACCTTTCTTAAACACCTCCAGGGACAGTGACTCCACCACCTCCCCGGGCAGCCTATTCCAACACTTTGCAACCCTTTCACTAAAAAACCTTCTCCTTATACCTNTAAACCACGTCCCTAAGTACCATATCTAAACCTTTCTTAAACACCTCCAGGGACAGTGACTCCACCACCTCCACGGGCAGCCTATTCCAACACTTTGCAACCCTTTCACTAAAAAAACTTCTCCTTATACCTAATCTAAACCTCCCCTGCTTCAACTTGAAGCCATTTCATTTCATCTCGATTATTTCAGCCTCCCAGCGAGTGAAGTCACCAGTGCCCAGAGCCGTCTCCATTCACAACTGCTGTTGTTTCAACTCCAGCCCATTCCCATTGGCCAGATACTTCGCATTCCTGGATCACCCTCCAGCTATTTTGCAGGGGTGGTAGGAGTGGCTTTTGGAAGCACACACACAAATACAGGCTTGGGCTGCTGTGTGTTTGGAGAAATAAATAAGTGCAACTTAATCAGAAAAAATGTTTCTATGATTGCTCTGAGCAGGAAGAGAATATCCCAGCCCTGCCAGAAACAAAAATCCCCCTGGGGATTTCTGAGCACACCCAAACCCAACTGGACTCAGACCCTGCCTCTCCACTCCACTGACCTGCGTGGGTGAGGAATCTGAGAAAATGGGAAGTTTTAAAGAAATTCAAAGAAGAAAAACCAAATAAAACCCCCTTATCTTCATCCAGGCAACCTGAACTGCCTGAAAAGCAAAGCAACACAGCTGCCTGAAGCAGGCAATACAGGCCAGGTCTCTCCAGCCATGAGCTGAATGTGCAGTACAGATGGAGGTGGCTGCTCCTGCAGCTCCCAGCCGCCAGAGACCAGCAGCTTCTGCCCAAAACATCAACTCATACATATATACATATATTCAAATATCTTTTCTTCACCCTCTTCATAACACTTCCAAGAAGGCCAGCCTGTCTGGAAGTGCTTTTCCTGGCCCCATGGCATGGCAGCAGAGAGCACACGGCTGCCCTGGTGCAATGCTGTTGGTGCTAGTGATTTCCTACCTTCACATAAAGCCTTTCGAGACCAGTTTGCCTCAATGTCCAAAAAATGCTGGTAGGATCTGGTATTCCTTCTGGTTACAGGCAGTGCTGAGCTGTTTCTGTATCAGGAGACGGTCTCAAGAAGGCAACTGCAGAATTAGCAGCTGTTGCTCTGTGAAATTTCACCAATGGTTCAAAAGGAGCAAGGCAGGCTTGGGCTGGAACCAGAACCTGCTCAGGGGAGGTAAAGCACAAACCAGGGACCCCCTGCCATCCTAAGTGCTCTGCAAATATTACACTGTCCAGGGAGCAGGATCCCAGTCCTGCACTCACCCCTGAGCAGGGCAGCCTGTCCTGTCTGTCAGTAGAGCAGACACGCTCAATATCTGGCAGCAGGTCCCAGCCCTGATCCCTCTGAAACCTGCAGCTAAAGTCCCATTTAACTTCAATGGTGCCAGGATTTGGCCTGGATCTCAACTAAGTCCATGACCATCAATGGCTTCCCTTAGGATTTAACTCCCTGGATTAAAGGGAATTTGCCCTAGAGTCCCCTGAAAAGCCCCAGCTCCCTGGGCAGGGCTCAGCACCAGCATCCCACCACCACTCCATCACAGTCAAGGAGAGGAAACCAAGCCAAGGTCCCTGGGTTTTAAACAAACAAACAGCAAAATGAGAAAGAAAGGAGAAAAAAAGAAAAGAAGAGCATTTATTTTCCCTGCAGCTGTGCTCTCCCAGACAGAGGATTTCTGTGGCAGGACAATAACTCTTTATATGGTGAGGTTAAGTTTCAGTTACTTGAAACTATCAGCTCTTGTGTTCAAATCATCTTATTACCTCCACAATCAAACAAGGCTTCCCCATCGGCAAGGATTGGGTCATGCTGGTTAAATCAGACACAGGGGCTGGGTTTAAAGTGACCTAATGGGAGCTGCCTGTGGCTGCTTTGGGGAGGGGCTGCCCAGCCACTTTCTTGTGAAGGAGAGGCAGGTAGCATGTGCTGAGCCCTGTTTCTAAGAAAGAGGAATCCAAAATCAAGCTCCAAGGGAAAACCATGGCTCCCATGATCTGCTTTACCCCCTTGCCCTAAGGTAAGATACATCATTCTCCATCGAGGAGCTGCAGGATGAACATGTGGCCCAAAATCTCCCCTGCAATTGCCTTAATACCCTACAGTCTTGACTACCAAAGGAACAGATGTTGCAGTATCAGACTCCAGTGCACAGTCCTGGCTCTCAGGAGTTACCTCAGGCCCTGGGAAGAGAAGGCAAGGGAGCAAAACAGAAACCCCCAGAGATGCACACAAGCAGCGAGCTGCTCAGAGCTGCTTTCCGGGCTGCGTGCAGCAACACGCTGCGGAAGTTCCCAAATACATGAGGCCAGGGCATGAGTCAACTCACCCTGTGGCTCCTTTCAAACTAAAAGGCTTTTTCTCCTACCCAGCTTCCTTCCCCATTCCTTGGGATCTCAATCCAGGGGAAGAAGGAGGCTGGGAGAAAGCACAAAGGCAGAGGAGCCAGCAGAGCCTCTCTAAGAGCTGTGTGAATGCTTCCGCAAAGCAGGAGCCACTCTGCCTCAAGACCAGCAACTGGGCTCTGTCTCCCAAATTTGCACACCTCTCCCTAGGTCTCCCTTAGGTCCTATCCTACCAGGCACCACCAACCTGAGCTTGCTGGCTGACTCCTCAATGCAAGGTGACATCCTGGCCTTTTCAGGCAAGCCTCGACCGCTCTTCAAAGGCTGAACAGAAGCTGACCTGGGCTGTCTGCACGAGCAGGCTCTGCCTGTCCCTCCAGGGGCACAAGCCAGGAACCAAAGTCACTGCAAACAGCAGCTCTGGTGGAGGCAGGCAGATACTCAGGGGATCATCTAGACACGATGGCCATTTCATACACCTGAGTTCACATCTTCCATCTTCAGGCAGCTCTTAAGTAGTTTGATTTAATGATCCAACACATTTCCACCCAAGCCCCAGGCTAAGGGGGCAAATTTGCACGGGTGTGGCACCGTGTTGTTAGGCAGCAAGATGCAACAGCTCCTGGCTGCACTCTGGAGCTTCCCAGGGCTCCCAGAACACTCTGGACACTGCTGCTATGTTATCTCCCACTCGAGATGCTCAGCAACTTGGCCACCTGTGAACTCACTGTCATCAGGCAAAGTTGCTGGTGCTGGTCTGAGGCACAGCCACATTGTGGGCAGTGGTGGAGCTGGGCATGGAGATCACTTCCCCTAATTGATTCACCTTGTACTTGACATCAGGTGGTCACCAAGGGTGATCCCTTCTTGTGCTTCAGCTGCATCTGTAAATGGGGAAGCCCACATCTTGCAGGGCTGTGGGGTCCCAAGATAGCTATACTAGTTTCATTGTTTAGGCAGAGCTCATTTACTTCACAAAAAGCAGCCAAACAGCCACCTTTCTCCTTTCATCTCTTCCACTCCCAGAAAGCCATCCAAGCCCACCACTGTGCCCCATAAGCCAAAACACACCATGATGCTCTCAGGGCTTTGAGCACAGCCACCAAAAGCTCCCTTCCAGGCCGAGCTGGCTGGCTCCTCGCTGAACAGCATCGCCTCAGCGCTTGCAAACGCTGCCTGTAATGGGGGATGAGGATGAAGACATCATTGGCAGTGCTTGGCCTGGGCTCCCTTCCAGCAGCCCTGACTGTGAGCAGGGGGTGACCAAGTCCCAGAGCAGCTCTGTGAAGTCATTCTCTCCCAACGTGCCTTCTCCTCCCCAACACCATCAGCTGGGGAGAGCAGGCACAGCAGCAGTTCTCTGCTGCAGGATTTGCTCCCAAACGTGCCAGTGAAGGGTGTCTCGCTGCTCACAGAGTCAGCCAGCACCCTTGGGAGCCCAACTGGATGTTCCTGACACCTTTGCTGTGAGTAAAACTGCCAGGGAGAAGTAGCCCCAGAGGGATGATATTTGGTGAGGTGGGTGACACGAGTGGGGAAAGGCTCAGAGTAGGCAGGAAAGTAGCAACTCACGGAGTTCAGTCCCTCCTGTGGAACCTGTCTTGGAAGCACCCTCATGCTGCAGGTAGCCAGGAGTTCATAGGCTCAGCAAAATCTTCACCCACCCTGAGGTCAAGGCCCTGCAGTGGAGACCTGTGTGATCCAGAGCAGGGGTGCATGTGGAAGCAGAAACCTTCATATAAACAAGAGAAACATGACATTAGTGATGAACATATCCCAGAGGTTCTCTGACAGGAAAGGAGAGCACACAGCCCTCACTGCAGCTCAGGTTTTGTCTCCAGTCCCTTCGATGCCCAGCAAAATACCCAGCCAGAGAGGGCAAGGAGCTATCTGGGGGATGCTGTGTGCCCAGGCTGTTGAGCAGGGCATCCCCCAGACCTAGAGAGAGCAGCTGGGAGTGGCTCCCAAATTAACAGGACTGGAGGCTGTGCTCCTCTCTTGGAATTATTTCTGGGCTGGTATCTTCACCTCCTCATCCACCCCAGCAGCACCCGCCATGGTTTTACCCAGAGAGTCCCACTATAGCTCATCCTGCAGCACTGGGGCTGCTTGCTGCCCTTACAAAAGCATTTATCCTCTCAGGATGCCCCTGCCAACACACCCACAAAAACTTCTGCCCCAGTTTCCAAAGCTAACATTTTAATTTAAGGCAGGATGAATTAGTTCAGGTTGGGGGTGGGGGGGGGAAGGAATCACATGCAGAAAGTGCAATTTCTCTTTCCCCTCCCCCCCCCTCTAGAAATTACCATGAACCACTTCTTTACTCTTTAAAGTTCTTAACAGATTAACCAGAAAAAGAAACATTTGATCTTTTCACTACTTCTCCCTTTTTTAATTTCTTTTCTTGAAATCATTTATTTCCAAATTCTTGGAAGTCATTTAGGAAAGGGAAGAAACTTTCATTTCTCAACTACAACACAAGCAAGATTCATAATCTTTTTAGCATCTTCCCTCTCTACCTTCTTACTCCTAGTAAGGAAGTTCCCCTCAGGAGGGGGAAACATCTTGAAAAGATTCAGGAAAAAAAAGAAAATCTATTTCAGAGATCTTGGCTCTTCATGCTCTAGAGAAGTTATCAAAACTTACTGATACTTGAAGACTACCAAGACCTGTCCAGCCTCCCAGATATCCCAGGGTGAACCTGAGGGGGACTTCTGGCTTCACAATGACACCACCCCAAACCTGGCTGCCCTCTTCTGCCAGTGCTTCTGGTCTAAGCTCCCTAAGGAAGTTTTCACTGAGGGTGGTAAAGCCCTGGCACAGGTTGCCCAGAGAAGCTGTGGGTGTCCTGCCCCTGGAAGTGTTCAATGCTAGGTTGGATGAGGCTTTGAGAAACCTGGTCTAATGGAAGGTGTCCCTGCCCACAGCAGGGAGGGTGTAACTAGATGATCTTTAAGGTCCATTCCAACCCAAACCTTTCTAAGACTACAAACTAGCACTGGAACCATGCTGGTAGTGGAAAAGGCCAAGAACTCATTTGAAATTGAATGGGTTTGATAGTGTTTGCACCTCACTGTGTTCACATTCATGCTGTCAGGGTTCACTAAGAGGCTGAAACTTAACCTCTGGGCTTATAACTCTCTAACAGAGGCAGCAATATCCCTCCAGGCTGGGGACAGCAGCAAAGCCACATGGTTGGCCACAGAGAATCTGCATAACTGGGATTTGCTCATTTGACTCCCAATGAATGATGAAGTGCAATTTGAGACCAAGCTTCCCCTGAGCAACTTCTGTGACCAAGTCCAAGATAATTGTGGATGCTCTGCAGCAAGGGAGGATGTGCTCCTGCATGACAGGATCTGTTCTGACTGCTGGTGGTCAGCTGTCCACGCTTTATTCAGATGGCCAAGGAATAGCAGCTTGGCAGTGAGGTCTCCTTGAATGCCTCAGACTACAGAGAAAAAACAGGTAATGTGGAGGTGTGTAGCTCAACCTGCTTTAGAGGTGCTCTTTAAGGAGCCTCCAAACTTGTGCAAATCAAATGCACCTAAATACCAACTGGATTTCAACCTAATTCCAGAGGTAACACCACCTACTCACATGCCAAAGCAGGGAACAGACGGCTTGCTAATTAACATGTCTCCTTCAGGAATATTACACTTCCCAAGGAGGAGTTTGGTGCCTGAGTGAAAGACTGCTGAAGGCAAGCCAAGCTCAGTTGAGCAGAGGATGCTTTGAAACTGCTGAGGTCCCTCTACCAGGACTGGTGCTAAAACCAACCCTCAAGTTTCAACACCCACCAGGTGAGTCAGTGAGTGCTACCCAGGTGACACCTCTAAAACATACATGCAGCTCACAGCCACATCATAGGGGACATAGAAGAGGTGGTGGCAGGGAAGGGCTTGGGAAACCCAGTAAACCACAAGGCAGTTGTGGTCCTGGACCTGACTTTTGACAGTACCTGAGGCCTGACCTTTTTTAAGCCTCACCCAAATCCTTCCCCAAAACTTTCTGGGACCTTCTTTGGGCTGCAATACCCTGCTGGCACTTGCCCTAAGTTCTACCATAAGCAGCTGCCCCAGGCAGTTGCCACCAGACCCATCCACACACAGTAATTACACAGCCCAGGGAAGGGTTAGCAGAGCCACACACCACACTGGGAAGAGCTGGATTTGCCAGCTCAATGGGAGCCAGGCAGGCAGGTTTCCCTCAGCCAGGGCTCCCGAGGCTCTCCTGTGATCAGATGTTACCTGGGTCTCCATTTATTTCCTCTGGCAGCTTCCTTTGATGTTAGCCCACGAGACTGAGCAGGGAGAGACCAAAGAAACCTCACTGAGATGCATCTAGTGTTCTTGGAAAGCAGTAAGTACCTTCAGAGTCCTCCTCACCCCAGCAATGCCACTTCAGCACAGCTGTGATGCCCAGCCCTTCAAAAGCCCTTGGTCTTGTTTACAGTTTAGATATTTAAGTAGAAATTGTGTTCCAAAACCCCTCCAGGAATCTCTCTTCACTAGATGTAATTGAGCTGGACAGGGAAAGCCAGGTCTGACCAGTTTAAAAAGGTTCCTCTTTTGAGGAAAGTGCTGGAACTGCTGCACTGGGGTCAAAGGACTTGTTTTGGATGCTTGCAAACTCAGATGCTGTGCTGACAGGGCTGGTGAGCAACCAACCAAGAGACCCATCATGGCCTCATATGGAGGAGGCTTCCAGAGATACCAAACAGACACCCTTGGACTACAACACATGCTCCAGAGGAGGAGACAATGTTGGGATGTTGCAAAGGCATCATCTGCCAAGTCCCTGGCCTATTGGTACAACACATGCCATGGGCTCTGCTGCTCACCTGGAGGAGGTTAGCAGGTGTGCTGCAGAGGGAACAAGGGACCATGCAAGTCCTTTGGCCCAAGGATCCTTTGGTCACTATGAGAGAGGATGGCAGCCTGATTAGCTTCCCTTCCCCTCAGCAGAAGGATGATGGAAGGAGAGCAGGATGGACCTGGGTTTGCAGAACAAACGAACTCTTCCATTTTCCTCCCAGGTTAGCTCAAATGTTGCTGGTAACAGAGCTACAGAACAGCTCTGTCCTCCAGGCTGGACATGGTAAGAAAGCAAGCATGGTCTCATCTTCATCACTGGCCAAGTCAAAACAAAGTCCTGTCAAGCTCTTGCTCTTGGGAGGTCAAATTCAAGTGCTATGTGGGAGCTCTCCTCACAGCCTGGCTCATAGCATTTGGCCCGTGATGAACAGCAGCAGACTCCAAGCTGAGACTGGATCTCACAGCAACCTTGAAAGCCACTTCCAAGAAAATACACAGCCCTCTGGGACACGCAGAGACTTCAGAGACCTGCTCCATAGCCCCTTCTGGACAATCACCCTTTACATTTAGCTCCTGCTACAAGTATACAAGAAATCTACATGGCAGAGCAAAACAAAAACATGCCAGAAAACTCATTCAATCTTTGTCAGCATGTCTAACACTGCCCAAACAGCCTCTCTAGCCACTGCAAAGCCTGCCTTTCCCCAACCAAAACACTCCTCTGCAAGTCATTTGAGCTCTTACCTCCAAAAAACTCCTTCCCTGCCTGCACGCAGCTGCAATCTGACTTTATTAGGGCTGCACGCGTGTCGTTGCCATGGCAATGGCTGCGATGTTCTGGGGCTGACTGTGGCACAGCCTGGCACAGGCAGGGACCACAGCCAGGCTCCCTGAGGCAGGTGCTGCTGGAGAACTCTCCTTGGCTAAGTCACAAAAAACACCCCAATCAGGTACAGTAAAATCCTCTCAGGCCAGGGACAGGAGAGTTCCATGGCTGCTCCAGCCCTCAGGGTAACACCAACGGCACATGGAGCAGGAGACCATCAGAGATCACTTGACATTTACCTTGGTAGTGATGCAGCTCTTATGTCATTATCAAGGCACCTGCTTAATTGGCTCTGCTAAAAAGACATTAATAACCCTTGGGTAAGTTAAGGGACAAACATCCCCCAATGTTTCTTGTTTTTCAGATAACTATTCTCGAGGACTTGGTCTCTTCCAGGGTTGGGCCAGTCAAGTCAGCTCCATGAGGGTGTGGTATCAGCCACCACATGGGAAAAGAGGAAAGTCCTTCCCAGTAAAAAGCAGGACATCTTCCAGTCCAGCACATCCTCCTCCTTAGTTTTGAGCCTACAAGGTGAAAGAGTATGAAGAAATGGAAAAAGTCTCACTGGCCTCCTTGTCCTGGTGGAGCAGGTGTAGAGCAAGCTCTCATGAAAGCAACAGCAGCCTTGGTGACTGGAGCATTTCCCAAAAGTCTGGAGGACAATCTTAAAACGTGGTTAAAAAGGAGCCTATAAACTCTTGGAGAAGCAGCCATCTTCTCTTAAGCATGATGGACTGGAAACCATCTATGCTGGGAAAGCAGAGTTTAAACCATGGCTTGCCAAGGACTGCCTGTCAGGAAAGGACAGGTCTACACCTGCCCCTCATTTTTCTTTTAACCCTGTGGCATCCCTCTTCCAAGCTGCTGCTGGAAACAGAAGATGCTTCCAGTCAGACCCACAAAGGCTGTATTGATCTCCTCTTTCAGTCCTGTGCTCAAGCCTCTTGCTGGGCAGGGCTAGGAACAAGCTCAAATCCAAGGCTTAGGCCATGCTGAAAGGGACCATGCTCAACCCCACAGCAACCTGTCCTGGAGAGCAGGATGGAGGATGGCTGCCCTGGAGATGAACAGCAGCAAGGGCTTTGTAGATGAAGAGCCAGACAAGTACTGCAGGTTTGAGAGTTTCCAGGGTGTCAAGCAGAGAGGTTCTGCTGCATCTGGAGCAGAATGCAAAGGAATGCAGAATAAAAATATGATTCACTGAAAACTGAGAAAGAAAACTTCAGCTCTCACATGTGGGACTGGAAGAAGCAAAAATGCTCTTCAAAGGCACAAGGAAGGAAGGAAAGACATCACAGTACCAACCTGCCCACTGATGTCCAACTGCTGCAACACCACAGGGGTGTGCAGGGAGCGTCAGCGCTCCTAACCCCTCAGCCTGGAGCAGCCACGTAATGCCCAGGGGTGCACCCAGTGCCACGTCACCAAGGTTTGTCTCTTCACCTGGGCAAGAAGGTTTTTAGCATCCTCCCATCCTGGAGCCAGCAGGAGTTATCTCCCAGGCTGGTGTTTGGCAGGTAGGAAGGGTGGTGAAGGGAGATCCCACATCAAGCGCATGCCTCTCTGCTGCACCTCGACGCTTGGGATCCCAGACCGCACAGCTAAGCGCCCCACTCCCAATTACAGATCTGCCAGGTTCTGTGGCCCTTTCATCAGCCCAGACATGCAACACCAAACAAACCTGGCAACTGCTTCTCATTTACCTTCAGGAGAGTTGAAAGAACCTGGCCAATATTTATAGCAGCAAATGAAGGCACTAGTGCACCCTCTGCCTTGAGAAAAACAGCTGAGGCTTTTCCAAGCCCGAGATTAGTTGTTATTCACCCAGTTGGATTCCACTTTCCACCTTCCACTTGATCTGGCTTTTGTCCTAAAATTTGGAAGGTTCTTCATGTTGAGGTTTTACTTAAGGATTAATAAGTAGGACACAAAGAGAAAACAGGGGAAAGGGGAATGAAGGATTGTAAGAATACATGCTTTTGTATAAACACCACCATTTCAGCTAACAAAATTCACCCTCACAGAAGCCTGCAGAGGAAAAGGCATCAACAAAAGGCACATTTCTAATGAACTACTACTCATGAGCTACTCAACAGATCAAGAACCCAGTTCACACCAATACCTCCACCAGAACAGCTAATAGAAAATGGGGTCCCAAACTGGCTGTGGGAACGAGGCCCCTGGGAGGGCTGGAGTAGGGCAGGAGGTGCTGGAGCAGGCACTCGGCTGACGCAAGGCTGCTGCTGGGAGGACCTCGTTTCTCCATCAGCTACCCACAATGTGTCTGACAAAGCCAGCTGACCACAGGGCCGTGAGAAGAGGATGGGATGTGCAACTGAATTACCACATCTGTTTTCTCCAGGGCTTGCCCAGGAGTGAGTCATGTCAAGAGAAGGCTTTGAGCATGGTCTGGACCTGGGCAGATAAAAGCAGAGTTATTTGTGTGCATTTGCTTGAATTAGCCAGAGAGAAAAGCGCACATCACATCAACCCTGCACCACAGAGGCTCACCCAGAAGCCATTTCCTGGGAACTGCTCCCCTTCATTTATCACCTGCCCAGGGAGGAGAAAGAACTTCTCCACACTGGATGTCCCACAGACCCCCAGAGTTCCTGTGCTCAAGGTAGGAACCAAAGGAGAGCTGCATGACCAAGGGTAGAGACATGTGCTCCACTTGACCAACATCATCTGCCTCCAATTTGCAGCTCAATTTGGGGATTGTTAGTGAAATAACTCCTCCACACTCCTGCTGCTGACCTCCAGCTGTGCAGCCCCACACAGCAATAGGGCTTGGAGGGAACCAAGCTGCTGGTTTGCCCCAGGCAGGTCAAGCTCACAAATTCAGGGAAAGTGTTGAGGATGTCCAATTTTTGTGGACTCCCCATTAAAAGCACCTCTGAAATCCTTCTGCTCCACAGCAGCCAGCCTAAGCAGCAGGAGCTCCTTCCCCTGCCTATTGCATCAGCCTCTTCTTGTGCCTCAAGCTACACTGAGAAACAGTGAAAGTGATCCCAAACATATTAGAGAAGGAAGCAACACCTCCTGAGCAATCCACTTTGTGCAACACAGGTGTAACACAACAAAGCAAGGCAGATCCCATCCAGCATATGCTTCTCTCGTCAGCACAAGCTCCCTAGGTCAGCTTTGAGCAGGGATTTTCCACTGCACTTTATCAGAAATGTGCCACCCAGCAGCTCTGGGTGGGCAATGGGAGATGCTATTTCTCTTCCACCAGGCAAACCAAGTCACCAAGCCACATGGCACTGACCCCAGAGGACCATGCTGCCTGCCCTGTTCCCAGTCTCCTGCTTGGGATGGCAGACTCCCACCAGCCTTGGCTGAACATAGTGATGGGAGAGTGATAAGAGGCTGGGAAGGGGAATTTAAGTTTGGGATTTGTGCCTGAAGCCTGCCACTGGTGTCAGTAGCCTGTTCCACACCTGGTGCTTGAGGAAAGGGGTGGTTGTCAGGAACCACAAACCCTACTGGCAAATTCTGAGCGTCTTCAGGATGAGCCCAGAAAATGGGCTTGAAGTAAGGACATGGTCACCCAGCACAACACAATGGGGAGAAAGGCCTCTGCAGGGAAGAAAAAGGAGTGAAATGGATCCATCCCTTCTCAGAGGTCTCCAGTGAACCCACTAGGCAGCATCAAACCCTTAGGAGACAAAGGGAAAGGGAGTAAGTCACAAAACCCAAGTGTAGAAATCAGTTTGTGGAGAATCAACAACAGGGGAGGTTTGGTGTAAGAGAAATCTCTTGAGAAAGCAGAGATGACCCATAAGATGTGCAGGAAACTCAACAGCACCCACAGCTCCACACCTGGGCTGTGACCCAACCAAACACATTTCAACACAACCATGAACTGTTTTCTCAGCCAAGCATGAGTACTGATGAGGGATGCAGGCCATTATAAGGCCCTGTCTTTAGGTTGCTGTTCTGCAGTCTCCAAACACTGGCTCACTCCCAGCAACCCCTGTTTTGACTGACATTTCTGCCTCCTAGACTGTATTAGAGGAGAGGAGAACATCACCACAGTGTGGATTCTTGCAGCTTTCCAACACCTGCAGGGCTTTCAGCAGTGCCTCTGCTCACTTGGCTTTGACTTTCACACTGCTCTATTAATAGAAATGTTATCCCTGTCTATGGGAGGAAAAGGTCTGAGCTCTTCAGGCCTCAGCTCGCCAGCTCCAGCAACCTTCTTCCTGCACAACCTGAGCAGCAGCAGCAACACTGGAGTGCAACACCCCTTCCAAAAGCCTGGGACACCAAGAAGGGGCCAAAGAACCTTTTTGCAGGATGAGCAGCAGCTGATCCTGCAGCTCTCTGAGCAATCCTGGGCAGAGCCAGGGTGGATTTCTGCTGCTCCTTTCCCATCATTGTAAGCTAGCAAGATATTTGCATCTATAAAGGCAGGCAAGGTGATCCACAGGGGGGTCAGGGCAGCAGGCACCTGCAGAAGGGGACAAAGAGGCTTTTCATTTGAAAAATGGGAAGGCAGGGAGAAGGGAACCACTTTCCTGACTCGCAGGGCCAGGCTAGAAAGCCTGGATAGTGTGGATGTATGTGCAGCTCGCTGCTGGCTTTCCCCTCCAGTGCCATGGTGGAGCCCAGCATGGTCCTGGCAAGATGACCACATGTAGTTTCAAAGCTGCCTCACAACTTCAATAGGTGGGAGAGAAGGAAGGAAAATGGCCCAAATCACCACACCAATTTTCACTGCTATTAAATATAATCATCTCTGCTCTCTTTCATCTTTGCTTCTCCTCCAAGAGCTGGCAACAAAGGCAGCAGGCAGTAAGGAGAGGCAGGAGAACAGAGTAATTGCAGCAAAGAATGTAACCTCCGAACCAGGCTGCAGAGCCGCAGGGCAGGGAGGCAGGGAAAGCCACCCCTGGCCACAGGGAAACAACAGGCCCATCACTGTCAGAGGGGGAAAGGCAGCAGAGACAGAGACTTGCTTAACTTGGGTTCTTGAAGCAAAGCAAGTGACTGACTCCCAGTCACCAATCCCAGGCTCTAGACCTGGCTCGAGCAAGTCTCCCTACGGTAAAGCAAAAACAAGGCTGGCTCTGGCTCAGGCAAAACACCAGTGGCCTGAGGCAGCAAACAGCCAGAGGTGGCAAAGTCACCCTAGGTGTGCTGCAAGCTTGGGCCATGCCCTCACCCACAGCCCAGGGACAGCAAAGCCATCACCCAGTATGGAGCTTCCCTGCCAGGTGCTGCCCTTTGCAGCACCGGGAAGGTGATGGAGGCATCTCCAAGCAGGAAGCACTGCTGGGGAGCACAGATGCTGGAGGGGCTGTTGACACAGATCTCCTACTCCACCCAGAGATACTATCATGTAGAAATCCCACAAAGAGCAGCAAGGGGCCAGGGCTTCACCCAAGTGCTTGTTTCCTGACCCTACAAGAAGGTATGGTAGCACAGAGGAGCTCCTTGTCTTCTGGGAGCAGGATCTACCTCTGCAGAGCAGCCCCTGCACCCTGCCCCAAGGAGCTGTGCTCCACATCCCACCCTCATTCCCTCTCCTGGAAAAGGAGATAAAGTGTTTTATTGCCTGGTGCTTAGGTTATCCAAGTTATTACTTGGTAGTAGCAAAGGGAAGTTTAACCCCCACATCCCCCTGGTCCTGTTGCCTGTCTTTCCCACAACACTTTTCCCCTCCCAAGGTCACCCCTGAAGCCCCCCAGTCCCCACTTCAGCTCTGGGAAATAGGCACTTTCTCATCCTCAGCTCCTCTGTCTACAGAAGGTGCTTGCCCACATCCCCAGCTGATACCAAAGGCAGGCTCTACATCAGCTGCTTCAGAAGCTGGTGCTGGTGACTCCAGGTTCCTCTCAAAGAGCCCTGTCAGTGCTGGGATACTAACACCTGGAGCCAGCAGAGCAGGGGTTACAGCTTGCCCTTTGCTGACACCAGTTAAGGACTGTACCTGAGCCAGGTCCATCTCTATTCAGGGACCTTCTCCAGGTTTGCAGAGGAAAGGGAAAGCCAGGATGCTCCCGGGCTTTACCTCAGATGTTTCTGGCTATCCAGGAGCCTCTCCACCAGTGGGACCTATTGCAAAACACGTTTGCAGAGTACGCTGCCGCTGGCTAGGTCAGCAGAGATTGCTCACTGCTGCCTCCTTCCAGACAGAAGTTGACCATTCCTGCCTGCAGGGGAAGGCTGGCAAAGCCCCAGCTTGGAAAGCAGCAGGCTAGTGTGGGGCACTGCACCCAGAGACAAAAAAAATCTGTGGCACCTTGCCAGGCAAAAATCTGGGCTGGGGCAGGTGTATTGGTAAGTGACATCTGGGCAGTCCTGACACGGACAAGAGAGAGCTTTGTAGCACCTCGGGCAGGGTGCTGTACAGGAGCAGCACCTCTGCCCTCTGCAAATGAGATGCAGCCCTGGGGGCTGCTGCAGGCTTCAGAGCAAACCCAGCCTGCCCCGATTAAAGGTATCTAAAGAATTTTCAGCGTCCTCCACAGCACTTAGCCAGGATCACACCCCCCCTTCCCCACCTGGGCTGCCAAATTTAGAAGACCAACCCCATGGCCCACCCTTACTCCTTCCCCTGCTGCATTGCATGACCTGCAGGTACTCAGGCAAGAATTTCTGCTTCTGTCCCCCATCACCTGGGCTGCTGTCAAGGTGCCTTCATGGACAAACCAGCCCTTTGTGCTCAGGTGAGCTCCTCTCCCCCTCTCTAGCAAAGTTGCTTGGCTGATGGGAAAGGCCATGCTACCCAGGCAGGTTTTTGCCTTCTCCTCCAGCACACCTTGCAGCAGACATTCCTTTTTAAGATCTATTGATTTCATAAATAATAAAGGAAAGAAAGGCATCACAAATACACAGGTCAAATAATCTCTCCCTTAGGAAATAAACCCCACCCCAAGCCAGCAGGCTCACATTGATCTTTAAGCAAAAGATCAAGTGACATTAAAGCTATTGTTAAACAACAGCACAAAGATCTGGTCATATTCAGACAGGTCACCTTGAGAGGTCTTCTTCCACAAACCTGCAGCTTGAAGCTTGCCCTTCTCACTCCTCAAGCTGTGGAAGCACTCATACTATAATGTCACATTATCATACCTAAGACCAAGGCCTTGAAGAAGGGCAAGGGAGCTGCACCTCTCCCAGTTCACTCCTCTCCATCACATATGCAGTATTTTAGTCTCTGCTGCTGGGGAGAGCTTTTGTTCCAGTACATCTCATCCTACAGTTTCCTTTTAGCCAGCTGCTGTCCAGCTGTGCCACCACCACTGCAGAGCATGAGAGGGAAGGTGCCTGATGAGCAGGCCTGCATCAGAAGACACTGATGTAGAAAGCAACATCTACTGTCCCAAGAGAAATGGAACGACCACCTCTGGTGCAAGCACAGCCTCTGAGGGAAGCTCAGCAACTGGAAGGTGGGAGAGATGTTCAAATAAAAGGATAGCCCTAGGCTTTCACAGCATCAAAAGCATCTTGGTTGAGCCTGGTTAGCACAAGGCACCTGCCACATCATATGGACCAGGTGTAGCAGCAGGCAGAGCCTTTTTTGCCATTACAGAATCTACACATGGTAGAGTGCATTCACAGAAGGGGAAAAGCACCCCCCAGCCCATGCCATGCTGCAAGGATGTTCTCCTCCTGGGATGATCTGATGGTGCCCAGCACACCACCAAGCTGGGAGGGCCCATAAGATCTGCCCATTTCAGCTCAACAGTGAGCTTCTTCCTCCAGCTGGGAGGTCTGCTCACCAAAGGTAGCTCTGGCCTTCAGCAGAGCTGTGCAGATGTGATGATGGAAACATCCCCAAGAGGGAAGTGAGGCCATGCAGGATCTCCATCCAGACAACTACTTAGCTTAACTCCTCCAGTCACCAGCTGAAAGCACAGCTACCACCAACAGCACACACTCCATGCAGCCACAAGCCCTTGGAGTAAGCAGGATCAGCCTTTGGAGCACTCCTCACCAGCCACTGGCAGAAAAATCCTTGTGCCACACAAAGCATCAGCATATCCTCAGCTTGCCTGCTGTCTGGAAGGCAGCAGTGAGTTATTAGCTGCATGGAAGATGCCTGCAGGGAGCAGAAACAGTGAAGAAGAGGTGACAGGGTTTTGGCACTGGGTCACAGCACTGATTCAGCCCAAGTGTGACAATAAAACTGTTTCCAGCTGTATCATGTTGCCAGGGAGGAAGGGCTGGAGTGAGTCTAAGGGTGGCCACTGGGGAAAGACTTCCTTGCAGATGACAAATTCATGGCCTCAGGCAGTGGTCACCTGGCCTGTCTCAGCTGCAGCTGAACAGACAATGAGTTAGCTTCTGCCAGAAGATCCCCAGTCTTTCACAGTGCTAATTCCCCATCAGAAACCACCCCACAACACTCTCTCCCAACATGCTGATGTAAGCATGCAGCCCTGATCTTTGCTCAGCAGTGCTCCCAGCTAACTTCAAACTCATCTGAAGCCCTAGGTGCCAGCCATCACTCATGCTGAGGAGCAGAAAGGTGCTCAGCACACATCCCCCTACAAGATGGGGAGACAAAGGATGGAAGAGAGCCCACCCCTCTCTTACCTGACAGCCTACATTCAGATCTCTAACCAGCTCTTTATCCATAGAACCTGTACCTCAGTAGCTTATATGCATCTCTCCCAACAAGGAGAACAGGGGGTTGAAGAGGAATGTTTGCCTGTGGTGGTAGTTCTGTTGTAGAGCTAGAAACAGACCCCAGCTTTCCCAGAGAGAGACACAACACTTCCTACAGCACACTACATCCAGGTTAAATATGCAGATGAGCATCAATAAGAGAATCTTCTTTCCCATCCCATTTCCTTCCCAAAACTACAGCCCAGCAGGTCTTTTCACTTCAGAAACACTTGGAGACCAACCATTTCTAAAAGCAGGAGAAATGCAGCTCTGCTCTCACGTCACCAGTGACAAACCTTTGCAAAGTGATTGGATTCCCTCCCCTCCTACTCACTCCTGCTGCAAACAGCATCTCCTTCAAAAGCAGCTCTTGGAAGAGGTTATGTAATAAAGTGCTCTGTACCACAAGGCTGGCTAGTTTTAGCCCAGCTACTTAGCTCATTGTTGGACTTGATCTTCTAGGTAGCTGGTGGATTCACATCCAGTGAGAAGCTAGGCTGCAAAGGATGCTCCTGGCCATTTCATTTCCTGGCCAGAAGAGTCAACACCATAAGGCTCCAGTGTGTTTGCATATTCAGTTATGAGCTCTGCTGTGGTCTCTGTCCAATTCCAGCTCCCAGACAGGAAGGAAAGTGGGCAGTCCTTGAGGATTCTTACTTTTTCACAGATCATGGTTATGTTTAACATGCTCCATATTCATAGCAGCCAAAAAGCCATTTGCAGCAGCACCAGGCTCCCCAGGGGCCAATCTCAGCACAAAGAACTGTTGCTAAAAGTTTAGTGAGGTCATATGTCTGGCAAATGGAATGGCAACAAATGGAACTACTTTTTTAAGAACTTGGCTTCCAGCATGCCTTGGAGATCCAAAACAAAATCTTTAACTCTTTGTAGCCTCCTCCTGCCCCACAAGCTGTTCTTAAGGCAGGGTATAGCTTCACACAGCATTGAACTGCTGTCAGCTCCTCATGGTTTGGCTGCTCCACTGCTCCCCAAGCTAACAGCTTCACAAACCAGTTGCTCCTCAGATTTTTTTTTTTTGAGGTTACTGCTCAATGTTTGAGCTCAAGGATTACAATTTAAATGGTGTATTTTCCACACCTTTCCCAGCTCTCAGGAAAGAGACCCTTCCCTTTTAGAAGGGCTGGTACATCTGAAGTCCTGGTATCATAACTCCAGGTAAGAGGCTGTAAGGAGAGGAAATGGAGAAAGAGCAAGTTGCTGAAATTTGGGACAAGGAAATGATTGAGGTGGAGAGTACCACCAGAAGAGATTCCCTTCAGATGACCTTTCTTACCACCTAAATCACACAGAGCTTGTTAGATTCCCTCTCCTAGGGGCCTCCCCACACTCACCCACCCTGGGTTACCTCTACAATACATTGCTGTGATCAGGTGAGTGCTTTTAGGAAGTTGAGTCCAGAAAAGCAAGATCTGCCAGTCCTGAGGATCAAGTTCATCAATTAGGTTATCAAAACCTAGCAGCAGCAGCAGATCAGGGCAGGAACAGCCTCCTCCTAGCAGCAAAGTGGCCACATGTACCTTCAAGTCCCCTCCTCCTCACCCACCTGCATCACCACCCAAGCTCATTGCATTGAAAATGATGTCAGTCTCTCAGGAGAAAGCCACTGAAAGCTCAGAGCTTGTAGCTTTTTTTATAGCAGGGAAGAATATCACAGTTGATTCCATTAGTGTAATCTAAGAGAAAATAATGATTTACCAGACTTGGGGCTTTGAAACAGAAAACAAACAGTCTGTGGCAGCACAGAGAGAAACTCAGATTTATAATCAACCCAGTATAAGCAAGGAAATGAGAAAGCTCTCAGCCTCCCACCAGTGAAAGAGTGAAATACTGTGATAATGCCAACAAGGGGTTATTAGAGATGGAGAAAGTACCAGGAGGGAAGAGGACCAGAAGCTTCCTGGTGATGGCAGGGGAACACAAACAGCTGCACCCAGATGGGAGGAGAAGTATTAACACTATCAAGATGCTGCACTAGCAGATACAGCCTGCAACAGAAACAGGTGCAAAAAACCACCCCAAACAACAAAAAAAACAACCAACCCAACCCAAAAATCACATGGGCTGGCCTTAAGATCTGTTAAGCCACATGTGAACAAGAGATGCCAGCCAGTCCTCAGGCAAACACCCAGAACACCCACAGCACATCTGGAAACAGGGGCCTGAGAAGAGGCTGGCAGGGAGTGGTGGCAGAAGGGACCATCAAGGGCAGGAATTGAGGCAGCCTCTCTCTTTGAAGAGGTCAGACAGTGGTGGGGAGGGTTTCACTAACCTTGAAGCACTCAAGTTCCTGCAGCTCATTTCTCCAGGAAGGCAGGTAAGAGTTTATTGCAAGAAAGCAGACCTCCAGTGGGTGTTAGCAGAAGAGGTATTGGGAGAACAAGATCTCCCAGGAGTCCAAATTCTTGTGCAGCTACATCCTGAACAGCTACTAAAGCCATGAAAAAGTCAAGAGAAGTGCTGAGGGGAGCAGGGGGAGAGCACAGGTGTGAGCCATGAGCTATTTGGCTGTGAGATCATCTGCCAAATGACCAAAAATGAAAGGCAGTCCAGTGTGAGAAGTTCCATGATAGAGCAAACCTGCTGCTACCTGGTTGCTTTTCCTCTCCCTCCACTCTGCTTTTCATCTGAGAAGCAGATAAAGACATGGCAAAATCCACCCTGCCTCTGACCTGCCAGAGCTTCTCTTCCAGCCTCAAGCAATTGTTTTTCAAACATTGCACAGGGATGCAGATTAAATCCCACCACAGGATTTAATCACCTCTGCACAAAGAGCACTCATGGTCTGAGCTGGCCTTTGGCAGGCACCACCCAAGACTCAGGTCAGACAGAGGATCTCACCTGCTCACGATGGTCTGAGAACAGAGCTCAACTCCCACTACCCAAAATATCCTGAGAGCTCTTTGCTTGTCACCTATAGACAGCACACACCTCAGCAACAAGCCCAATACAGCATGTGCCAGACATCTGGCAGTTCCAAGATGCTTAAAACATTTTAAAACCAAGCCAGCAGCACCCACAGGCAGAAGAGCTGTAACTTTCCTAGTTAGTTCTCAGACCACCAGCCTGCTGTATCTCTGGAAAACAGAGGAGAACAGAGTCATTAATCCAGGCTTCTGAATAAAATATTCCTTTTATTTTAGTAAAGTACCAAAGCTTATTTACAGATACAAGAACTGTACACCACTGAAACACAGAGTGTGCTAAAAATCATTAAAGCAAGTCACACCTAGCCTGTTAGGAACACAGCCAACCTCAAAGCTCCCAACACCTTCAGCTCCCAGCTTCTCTCAGGACATCAGCTTGCTTTGCTCTGAATGATTTTCTGCTGATTCTCAAGACATTCCTTCAGCTTGTCTTCAGTGAGTGTCAGCCTCTGCTCCAGGATGGAAACTGTCTGCAAAACAGAACAAAAGCTGCTGTTGAGCTCCTCACAGAGATGACCAACCTACTGGACTCTCAGTGGGTAAGAAAGTGCTAAATTCCCAGTAGTACTGGGAGGTATTTCAGGACTGTAACTCCAGTAGCAGAGCCTCACATGACTTGAAGGATGGGCAGAAGCTGGTGGGCATGAAGCTCTCCCAGAGACAACACTGAGCACCTATTTTTTTTTGCACTCAGTGCTTTCAATCTGGGTTCTGCATTTCCTTTCAGGGACAGGTTCTGTCCTGTCACCTTCACCAGCCACTCTTCTGTTCAACTTTACAGAGGTTTTGACCTTGCTTCTCTGCTCCCAACTCTTTCCTCACTTCCCTGAAAGCCATCAGTTTGCTGCACTTCAGACATGCAAAACTTGCTGGACAAGCATGAGGACAGGGAAGAAAACCCTCCCAAGTCTAAGGCAGTGCAGCAGGCAAGAGAGAGGAATTCAAACCCAAAGTGACAATATCTACCTCAAGCTAATGCCTCACTATCTGGGTAATGCAGTTACCCCACAAAGGATGGTTAGAGCTTTCTCCTCCAGCTGAAGTCATCAGGTACAGGATGCACAGGAAGAACACTAGAATCACATGGCCATAAAAGCTTCTGCTGAAAACCTTTTATTGATCCCTCTGAGGTAACCAAGGGACCTAGCTATGCACACAACTGCTTTCAGCCTCCAAAGACACCGGAACAGCTGCTAAAAGGCAGTGAGGACTGAATGCTTTCATATCCATAAACTTATCAGCAACAATCAATAGCTTCACTTTTTGGGAGCATTTCTACTGCCTAAATAACATCCTCTCTTCAAAACAAAGGATGTTCAGAAGCTTGGACTTTAATAAAGTAATTCAAATCAACTTGGACAAGCAGTGTTTGTAGGGAAGTTATAGATAGAAAGCCTTTTCATAGCACATTTGGTAAGTGCCAGACAAAAGAAAGCAGGTCTCATTATCCCCCTTTTACAGCTGGGGAAATGAAAGCACAAAGAGAGGAAATAGCTTGGCTAAGGCCACTTGAGACTAGGAAAAGTCTCCTGTCAGATGATTTGGGGAATGAAATCAATGGGGGAGGTAGGGAGGGGCAGAGAAAACAGATGTAGTAAAACCAAGACACCAAGCACTGTGGCAGAGCCACTTTGCAAGATGCTGTATCAACAAAGCTAGAAAGGGCTGTGTGTCATGGCATTTGCCATAACACACCCTTCTGTCCTCCCCAAACAGAGCTTAAACCTGATTTCTACTGCACCTGGACCACTGACCTGTGAGGCAAGGCAGAAGAGAGAACTGCTGCTGCCTAATACAGCACTGCTACAACTGTAGAAAAGCTTCCCCTGAAAGAAAAAGCCCTGCATTGCTTCAGTATTCTGTTGGGCTACAGCACTAGCTTCATTTGAGTTTTTAACTCCTCTATAGCCACCCCTTTGAGGCACAAGAACTGCAGTACACAGAGAACCAGAAAAAAGGTTGTGTAGCCAGGAGGTGCCACTCCAGGTGCCCCAGAGCCAGCAGCAGTTCTCCTATCTATTCAAAGGAGAAAGGATTTCATCTTTCATATCCAGCCATGCTATTGCCTAGTGACTGTCTCACCAAGGTCAGGAGTAAAGCTACTCAGGGCAGAACACAGCAGGCTAGATGTCTACACCAGAGGTTTACAGCATAGATCTTACCCTGCAGGCAAGCAGACAGAGAATGAAAAGCAGTAGGGATCCTGGCTTTTCCATTTCAAGAAGGAAAACCAGTAACTCAAGCCTCAGTTAAAAAGTGGAGGTGAAGCATTGCATCAATTTTCCTTCAGAAAGATAACCAAGTGAGTGAATGTCCTGGTCACACTGCCCTGCCAGCAGCAAAGCCCCAGGTTACCTGTGGTCCCCTGTATCCCATGATTTACTGCCCCCAGGATCCCACTGACAGGAGCTAAGTGCTGTTACACATGGCACCTTGAGTCTGAGCACAAGTAAAGCAGATTCCAGAAAGCACTGAACTGCTGAAAAAGCTGTGAGGAAAAATGCTTCTTGGAATGGAAACTGCATGTAAGTGTAAGCAGAAAGCTTGTATTCTTTGGAAACTACATGTGGAAAAGGAGCAGTCAGAAATGAAATCCAGGAAGTCCAGAGTAGGAACTGATGACTGCAGGCTATTAGGCTTGAATATATGACACCCAAAATACACAGGGCATCTGACAGCCTAGGAGGGTAAGGGAAAGCACCACTACTGCCCAGCTGCTGCTAGAGCTATCTTCTTACCTCACACATAAGAGAAAAGCTCCTTTATTAGCAGCTGACACTTTTACAACCTTTCCATGCTACTTCTAAAGCAAGTCCTTGTTGGGAGGCAAATGAAACTGCACCCATTCAGCTCCTGCATGCTTCTGCTCTTGCTTTCCCTCAGATAACTAACCAGCAACTAAGGCAAGGAGGAAAACAACCTTAGACAGAGAGAGGAGGATTCACTGGAGCCAGGATCACTCTTGAGGTGTTTCTCTCTGCCAGGATCTAGGCTTCCTGCTGTGTCAGGAGCACAGGAGATGCCTCCATTACACACCAAGGAGTAAATGCTGGGTAATTTATTGAAGTCCTGGCTCAAATTGGCAGAAGGATAACAGCTGAGGCTGAAAGGAGACCTAGTTTTTAAGGAGTCTTTCTGACATTACACTAATATACTGAGCATGACTAAGGACACCAGAAATAATACACATTTTTTCCCCACACAAAAAGAAAACTTGCTCCAAAGACTTCTGCCAACACTTCCTGCACCATTTGTCTTCATTCATCTCCACAGACTAAGCCTAGAAAAAAATCTGCTCATCTCTTTGGGAACACTAATGAGAAACTATGTAGAAAAAAAGTCACCTCCTATTTACTTTTATGTCCTAGGGAATATTCAGCTCCATCTCCCCCCAGGACACCTAAACTGAGGTAGCCAGTAGCCACACTCAGATGATGACAAGTCCCCTATGCTAGTCCATGTTATTTTCACGCTCTCCTCAAATAGTGATTTGTGATGCTGTTCCAAAATGCTTTCAGCAGTTATCCTTCCCTCAGACCTTGTTAAACTTTTTCCTGTGTGATTAAGGAGCAGAGACAGTTTGAGAACTGCTAGCCTCAGGGTTGAGGCTTTTGCAGCAGTCCCACAGGGGCAATCAGCCCTGCCTCTTGTGAGGACTACAGATAAGGGGAAGCAGGTGTGAACTGAATGCCAACAGAAACCAGTTCTACCACCATGAACTGGTGATGGGGATCCCAAGGCACACAAGCCACCTGTAACTGAGCCTTTCCACTTCCAGTCCTCTTACTAAAACCATCTCAGCACATAGAGCTGTTGCTTCAGCCTTGAGAGCTGATCAGCCAAACTAGTGAAGGCACTTGCATTGGAACCTGCAAGCTTCTGCACAGCTACAGGCAGGCTCCTTGGTGCAGAGCTCCTAGACCTCTGGTACTAGACCAGAAGAGCAAAAGGAAGCAGAAGACTTCAAGTTTTACCCCACAGTATGAAAACACAGCAAGTTATGTTGAGCTACAACAAAATATCCAAGTGTGTGTCCTGAGAGCAACTGTACAATACATGGGTGACAGTACAAATGACCAGAGGTCTCCCTCAACCACAAAGACTTCAAAGACTTCCCAGATCCTTCCCCTACCACCCCATCTACCTCTGAAAGGCTGCAGATCACTCTGCTAAATCAACCCAGCTGCTGGTACCCCATGGCTGAGGAACAATTTACATTCATCTTCAAAATGGGCTTGCAAAGCCAGACTGTGGAAGGTGTTCAGCCTCCTCCCCACTGAAGGGCAGTGGAGAGTGAAGGTCCTGGGGACAGCAGGGAAGATGAGCAACACTTTGGAGAAGCTAGCCTTTAGTGTCCTGTTAACACAGTCATATCCCTAGGATTGAAAAGTGTGTTTGCATCAGGACAGGTTCTGTAACAAGCATATTTCAGAAAGGAGCAGCTCTGCTGATATTTACACAGAGGACTGGTAACAACCAGGGCAGTTCATTTGTTTTGACTGAGAGATCAAAGCTACTGCATTTCCAAGAGATGGGTTTGACTCATGAGAACTAGCCTCTATATCCTTTCAATTAAGATTTAAAAACCAGGCTCATCTGGCATTTCACAGATTTTTCAGATGGGAACAGGTTTTTATTAGTGCTTTAGATTTCAAACCATTTCTCTTGGAATAAAAGCTGCTTGCAGTATTTCTCCTATGCACTGGGCCTGCCTGTGTGTTCAGGTCCAGTAAACAACAGAGAAAACAAGACATTTGCACAGGCAGAGGTAGTAGCACTTATGACTCCCCTCAAAAAAAAAAAACCCAACAACTTCTTGATTTCTATCTACTTGAAGCCATAAAAACATTTATTTTACTAAAGGAGTTGCTAAATCTACACTCACTGCCTCTCAGAAGAGAGGGGGCCACATCCATTCCTCATGCACACAGCCCTTGGAGACTGCATCTCAAAAGAGTGCTCTCTTGCACTGCTGCCAACTGAGCTTAAATATCAGGTAGGTTTCACCCTACACTACTTTGGATTATCTGTAGTCCTGGAATGTTTAATCCCTAAACCAGTCCTACCTCAATCCTTTGCTGGGCCCTCCAACCCCTTCTCTTCCACCTCTTGCCAAGTGCTGCTTCACAAGAGCAGAATTAGCTCAGACTATAGTCAGCAGGAGCTTCAGTACCAAGGACTCAAGACCTGCTTATGCTTCTCAGAAACAACAAACTCACTGAAAACCTCTCCCACACATGGGATTTTGTTCCATCCTACAACCATGGTCTCATCTACAGGAGATCATCTCTAGGGACTCTGAGGAAGAGCTGGATGTTATTGCTTTAGCAAGGGATGAGTTGTTTGCTAGCTGTGGCTGAGCAGCATGTTTCAGAGATGAGGCACAGAAGGGCCCAGACTTGTAGATGGGTGGAGCTCACTGTAGAAATTGGACTCTGGAGGTGAATGTTGGATGGGGGAAAGGAGCAGGAGCTGAAGAGTTTACCTACAGACTGCAGAAGAGTGGGGGAGGGAAGAAAGATTATTTACCAAAACAGTCTTCCTGCCAAGCACTCCTTTAAGCATCACCTTAGATAAACCTTGGCTAAGAGCAGAGGGTAGCCAGAGTTGGCTCAGGTTGTGCTCTGTTACACTGCAGCATAAAGGACTTGGGGGAAGAGCAGGGCTCAAGCTGGGCATCACAGCAAGGCAGTGACAAGGGATAAGCTGAGCAGCAAATAAAGACAGATTTTTGAGACAGATTTATCAAACAGTACTAAAAAGCAGAGGTTTTGAACTAGCCACACTTACTCTATCAGACTAGTGCAAAATATTCCCATTTTTTCCAGTCAGAGACACCTTTTTCATGGCAAGAGTAAAGAGCAAACCATACCTGAGTCAGAACATCCAGCTGTCCCATGATATGCTCCAAGGTATTGGCAAGATTGGTCTCCTCCTCTGCCTGCTCCTGGTTCCTACCAGAATCCTGAGTTTTTGTTTTCTTCAGATGAACACCACAATCCATTTCTGACTGCTAGGAAAACAAACAGACATGAGCTGCTGTTGTGATGCAAACAACTGGACAAGGATTTCTGCTTGATGGCAGGTAAGGAGTGAGGAACACTTTGCTGGGATAGTCTGTGCTCTTAAAAATGGGCAAAAGAGAAAAGAATTGTTTGTTCTTGCCCCAGCTGGACAAGGAAAAGCTCCTGCAGACTTCTCTGCCTTCCCCAGGCAGAGGAGGGCTTTTTCTTTTGTTTTCTGGTGGGGTTTCTCCTCCATGTGGTTTTGGTTTTAAACCTCCATCAGGAAAGGCAAACTTTAGATAACAATCTTGAAGCAATCCTGCAAGGTTGAAGTTTCCTGTGTGCCAAGAGCTTTGGCATGCTCCTGTGGCATACAGGTAGAGACTGCACAGGTCAACAAAGGCTTCCAGCAGCCCCATGGAAGCATGACATCCAACCTGTAAGAATTAGACAAGCAACCCTGAGAGGATGCCAGTTATTTCCCTCCAACAGTAAAGTCAAAGCCTCTTTCCATGGTTGGTAGCTGGAAGAAGGCAAGGATGCTGTGCTGCAGTTAAGCTCAGCAGAAGCAAGTTGTTCCAATCAATATGCACTGAAAAAGGCAGGTTTGATTGGGGAATTTTCATTTTGTTTCTATCTGGAACTGGTTTTCCCTCCTCAGTGAGGTTAAGAACAAGTTGACTTTGAAGTTGCCATTTCAACTGGTTTAGTTATGCAAGCTGGGATATTTCATTCAGAATAAATTAAGTTTTAAAGCACAAACAGATCTCTACCAGAGAACTTGCACTTCTTTGCTTTCAAAGTGGTACCTTTCTTCTAGAACAAAGACTATTTGCATTGTTTATCTGTATGACTGCCAGCAGAAGTAGTTCAGAGAAGCTTATCTAACTCAACAAGGTAGCCAACTGATGAAGCAATTCCAGACTTAAGTTGCTCAATTGACACTAACAGACAAGATTTGACTCTAAAGCCAAGAGCACAGCCCTCAAAACATAGCTCTCCATAGCCCAAGACCTGGTGCAGTTCCACCCCATGCATTTATTACATCTGTGACTGGAGTTTGCACATCAATGAAGCAGCAGGGAACTCTGACAGACTGAAAAATGGTCTCAGAGTTCTCTCACATGTACTTTTTCTGAGCAAGAAATGAGGAGTTGCTTCCATTTCTTAGATGCACTATTCTGAACACATTTCTCCCCAGCACTGTCCTGATTCCTCTGCTCATCTCTGGGTCTGATGCCAGATGTCTGCAGATGTGCAGCTAAGCTACACAAGACCTTAAACAAGCTCATATAACTTTAAACCCAAAACTGTTGGGTTCAGCATAAAGATACAGACACATACATGTGTAAATACACAAATAAGAATACAGATATTTTAAATATACATAAAGATGTTTAAAAAACCCCAACCTGTGCTGCTGAGAGTCACTGATCTAGGCCACAGAAAGGCTCCCAAGGCTGAGGTCCAGCCCAACAGTTAGGTAAAATGAGCAATAAGCAGTGTAAAGAACAGAAATGTGAGTACCCAGGGAAGCTGTGGGACTGTGGACTGAGGAGGGAAGAGGCTGCAGCAATAGTAGGTTCTGAAAGGAGAACAGTTTGCTGTTGTCCACTGAAAGTGCTGTTCTTCCAGACCCTGTCAACCAAATTGTCCTCATCCAGCCAAGCATCATAAGATGAGTTTTGCATAAGGAGGAGGAAAGGAAGGGAAAGGTTTAGAGGACAGATGCCACTGCTCCAGAGGGATCCCTGTGCCACACTGCACACTGGTGGTACCAGCCACACCAGCCTCTGCTCATTTGCTTCCTCCCACTTGCTGGGATAATTTGGATTATCTCCAGGCCCTGGGCCAACACAGCCCACACTCCAGGTCACACTGCAAAGCCTTGGCATGGCAGCCATGCTCCAACTACTCCTGTGCTGCAGGTAGCCCAAGAGCCACATGTTGACCACTGATGCCTTGATTCAACCAACTCAAATACATTCTTGCAGAGAGGAGAGAAAACCAGCCTTATAAATGTGCTATTTGAAAACCCCAACCCATTGCTTTTCCAAGGGTAAGAATCAGTAAAAAGCATCTTTTCTTATATTTTAAGGCTGACTATCTTAGTTTGATGAGGTAACTTCAGGCCAGCCCATCATGGCCCAGCAGAAATTGGAGTGAGCTAGCACTGCATACAACCTGCACTTCAAAACCCCAAATGATGATGAGCTATCCACTTCAAAACCCATTAGAAGAGGCTGACTCAGAGAGGCAGAAAAATGACTGTACCAACATATTTTCTCTATCTTTATAGCATATGTCAGACAGCTTCTCACAAAAAGCTGCTGGGTTGAACTCAAGAGTTAATATTCTCTTTGCTACAAGTCCCCAGAGTTTAAGAGCCTGGCACATTTGCCAGGGCAATAACTGCAAAGATGTTGCCACAGTTGATGCTTTAGGGGTCAGCTGGTCCCTCAGCATGTCAAGATGAAGCCAGGGGCAGCAGCAGCTCTTTGTCACTGATGCTCCATTCTGCTGATCACCTCACAGGCTAGGTACCACCCCCAGGAAAAGCCAAGCAATCCACCTCCACCTCCACAAAGCCCACGTGGGCTCCTGGAAGCACTGAATGAAACAGCCACAGCTTTAAACAGGAAAACAAATGACAAGAAAAGAAAGCATGCCAGCATGGGATAGTGCCCCATTTCAAACACCACAGCTGCCTGAACAGCTCCTTACAGCCCATCATCATAGCATCAAGAAGATAACCTGTAGCTTCTGCCTTCAGCAATTAAGTTCTGAGAGAGTTCATCTATCTCAGCTACAGACACACATGGCAATGTGTCATGGACTGGGACTTCCAAAAGAGAGGCTTTCAACTGCCCCAGGTCTTTGCCTATTCAGTTGTAGCTACAAGCACATCCTCCCCAGTCTACCTTGCCACAGCAGGTGCAAGAACCCAAGCCTCCAACACCCACACCTCCAGACAGCACTTTGAATCACTGCCCACAAACAGGTAGAGAAACTGAACTCAGTTTGCTCTAGTTTTGCTCTTGGCCAACCCAGCCCAGGTGAACATGCAAGCTGCTGCATCTCACACATGCCCAGCACCTTCCTTTTCCACAGGTTAAAGCATGGCATTTGCATCCAGCTGGATCATATTCACCAATTCCAGTTCACTTCTTCTCAAGAGGCTGAGGAGCCCAAGTATGTTGACACAACCCACACCAGGGCCTTCTGCTACCAGCTACCAGAAGCCTTCTGACCAGAGGGCAACAGCATGGTCTTCCTGCCATGGCATCAAGGAGAAACACAAGGAGTTGTTTGGGGTTTGTTGGGGTTTTTTTTGTTGTTTATGGTTGGTTTTTTAGTTTTGGTTTGGTTTTTTGTGGTTTTTTTTTTTTCTTTTGTTAACCCTATTGGGTTTTTGATGCCAAAGTCTCTATCTTTTAGAGTCAAGAAAAGCTTTGCCTGCTCAGAAAACACAGCCAAGGCAGATGCTGAGGCATAGCACAAGTATCCTAAATCCAACTGGACATCCAGAATTTTGGGTGACATTAGTTTTAGAAAGCTGCCAAAGTTTGATGAGCTCAAACTGACTCTTCTCATTAAAGAAAACTGGACAGAGACTGCAGTGCTCATAGGGACAGGCTGTCTGCCATAAGCACCCACCTGCACTTGTGTCTAGTTCAAACAGCAGTAAGAGCAGCTGAAGCTATGTTATAAAGGCAGGAAAGCTGCATCTACTGAATCATTAGTAGAGTTTCCAACTCTGACAGTGAAAGGATCACTGGGAAGTCCTTCAGGGGAAGCTTTACTTCAACAGAAGAGGGAAAAGTTTGGAAGCTTACCCTTAACAGCCAGGCTACAACTTTTCCTTACCACTACCTTCACAGGCAACACACCTGAAAGGAAATGTGCACACAAGGAAGAGCTGAACTACCCCAGACCTAAACCTTTTCACCTTCTAGGAGAAAGGATTAAACCAGTCCCCTGCTACTGTCCACATGAACAAGAAAACCCTCACAAACCAAACTACAGCCACCCTTCTGCTACCAGCAATCTGTATCCTGTGGTGAGCCAGCCATCAGGGATCTCAATTCTAACAGATTTGTCTAAAACTCTGCCAAAATATAGAAACATCCCTGAAATATGCAGTGGCTTTGTGACAGTCTGGGGCCTGCTGAGCATCACCATTCCAGGAAGACACCCAGGCTCTCATCTGAGTCCCCTACAAGGTCCAGTGCCAACTGAACCCTGGGGCCAGGCACCAGAAATAATGACACTGCTACAGTTCTCATTTCTTTTAGTCAAGAGTTCAAGTGTGCAATTTCTTCAGCACAACCAAACAAATCTCTTTGCCATTAACTATCTTATTCCAACATCTGTGGATGAAGCCCTGGGAGCAGAGCAAGCAGCAGCTGAACATTAAAGGAAGAAGAGATGAGCAGTTTCAGAATACAATACAGCTCTCAGTGACAAAGGGAAAACAGAAGTGATTTATTTATAGCAACCACTTAAAGACAGCAGAGTGCAGCTACTTGGGGGAAGGGGAACATTAATCAGCCTTCATTCCAGAGGTCTCTTACAAAAATTGTTCTGGCTAAAGAGCATTCTGGCCAGCTCCTGCAGTGTTGATCAGGGGGTGGGGGGCAAGTATTAACTACACAACACAGGTACCTTTGGAGTAAAACTGCAAAAGGCAACTAAAAAACAACAAATAAATGCCTTTTTGCTTTTAAAAGTGCTATTTGGAAGCTATTTTGACAAGATAAGCACCTACCTCAATTTTTACACCTACCAATAAAAAGTAGGATTGTTATCCTTTAATCCAGAGGAAATATTTCTTTTCACTTTCTCTTCACCTCTCTCCACTGGAAGGGAGGGAGGGAGGGAGGTTTAGCTCTACCTTTAAGTCCCTTTAACTCAATTTCCACAGTATATGTACACTTTGGGAAGGTTTGGGGTTTTTTAACTGAAAATTCAATTCACCAGGTTCCCTTTACCTGGACAGATTGGATTCCCTTCAAGGAACACATCCATCTACACACACCCAAGCTATTCAAATTCATTAAATGTGATTAAATTTACTCTCTCAGCTGAAAAACAACCTCTCCTGGAAATAACAGCAGAGCAGAAAACTCCCCAAGTTGGTGCACACTGTTTATTCAGACCCTAATTCCACTAATCCAAAAGAGAGAGAAATCCCATTCAAAGTCTTCTCTTTTGAGAAGTCATTTCCAGCACAGGTAAAGTGATATTTGAATGTGTTCCCAAAGAGCAACAGTGACATCCAGTGGAAGCACAGCAGCTTCAAGGTAAGCTCCCCAGGAAGGTCAGCTAGAGTACACCATGCTAGACTGGAAGACTTGTTAAAAACTGAGAGGCAGCCTCATTTTGCCCTGCTACATACCAAATATCAAGGACTGAGCACAGCTCTCCAGCCAGAAGCATTTTTCTGGGGTGGGAAAGCATCCAAGGCAATACTGAAGCTTCTGCAACAATCCCATTCTTCAGGAGCTGCATTACTCCACATCTAGTGTCCAGAGCAACACAGGATAACAACTAGAAATGGGCTGCAAGTTAAATTCACTGTGTGAAACAATTGAAAGGACCAATCATGCCTGCTCACCTTTTATTGCAGGATTCAAGTTGCAAGAACAGAAGAGGATTTAGGAGGAAGGGGGAGAAAAAGAAGGGAGGCCAAAAGAATGGTACTCCTTTTATTTTCTGCTTGCCATCAAAAGGTAAGTTGGGTTAGATAGGCAAGAGGCCAGAAATAACTCAGGCAGAACCCTTCTCCCTACCTCTCCTGGTGCTCCTAAAACTGCCAAATGAAAACATTCAAACTTGGCACCTCTACTGCCCAGTCATGTTTTGCCATATGCAGTAAATGTGAAGTCCATGATAACTCCAAGAAGACAGAGCTAATAGGTCCATCTCAAACCCCCAGGTCCATCTCAAACCCCCTTAAATCCCAAGGTCTTGTGACAAAGTCTAAGTGAGCCACTTGCAGAAGCAGAATGGAGCAAGGTTTGGGCATTTGAAGTGAAGCAGCATCAATACCATCCAGCTCTGCTGAGCAAACTGTCAGAAAGGGAAGAAACAGGGCAAGAGCTACTGGCCAGCTACAGTACTCAAACCTGCATGAAATCAGCCTGCCCATGCTCAGAAGCTGCACTTGGACTGATGTTTGCACTTGCTCCCAGAAATATCAGTATCCTGCCTGCCAGGAGGGAAAAATTCCTCCCCTGCCATGTCTCAGTGACCTTGCTGTTTGGTTCCCTCTCTGCTGATTCACTTAACTTACCTCTACACTCTGCAAGTGTCACTTGTAAGCCAAGACAGACACCAGCATCATGTTTTCAAGGTAACTTCAGCCAACAAACCTCCATGCAGCCTGCTAAAAGCATCCAAGCTACCTGCTGGCCATGCTTTGCAGTTGAGTTTATCCTGAGCACCACTATTTATACCCTGGCATCAGCTGATTGTGTGCCAGCTGAGATCAGGCTCCTGGGGTTTTGTGCTATGGGATCTTTCTTTTTCACATCTCTAAAGAAGAGTAGATCCCTGCCCTGATTTCCAAGGAGTGTATGTGGCACTGGAAGGAACAGAGAACCTGACAAGCTCTGGGATCACCACAATCCCAAACCAGAAAGCAGAACCTTAACAAAGCCAGGGTTTCCAAAGGAATAGTCTAATTAATGCAGGAATTCACAGTATGACTAAGGAAATATGATAAAATAATAGGAACAGTCTCCAACAGAGGAATAATAGGAATAATCTTCAACAGTCAGCTCCTTTCCCATTGGAGTTACATTTTCAATAGCTAAAAAGCCCTCTGCAGACATGGAAGAATGGGGAAGTTCTGCATGTATTACATTTTCAAAAGCACAAATGGCATTTCTGTGATGAGTGAAAAATCAGCAATAGAAATGCCAGACACTGCAAGCCCAGTGAAAGAGTGCCTGGACAATGACTACTGGCTGTTCAAACCAAATGAAGAAAGGCTGTATCTCTTGAGAAGGAAAAGCTAACAGCAGCATTCAACATTTTAGATTGGTCTTTTCCTACTTTGCTTTGGCATTTTACGTCCCTTAAAGCAATTCTCCACTCCCCCAAGTCCTAGTGTTCTCTTAGGAGATATGAAGTGGTCTTCCAGAACTTAGTATGGAAGCTTTGTTCTACAGGTGATGCTCCATTAGCTATCCTAACACTGCTCCTGGGGAAAAACAGCACCAAAAACCTCAAAGGAGCAGTTTTGTGTGGAAACAAGCCACTACAGGAACAAAAAGATCAACATGAGAACCACTGGTAAGGAATTGCATCAAGAATTGAGCTCCTGTATCCTGGTCTTGCTTAAGATTCTTCTAGGGAAAAGCTCCCAAGCAGCCAGACACTGAAACAAAAAGTGTTTATCTTCAGCCTTGGCTTATCCAGCTACAGATTCTTTTACACCAAAAGTCAGTCTCCAAGGCAAGAAGCAAGACATAGATGTCCTGAGGTGTGAGCAACAGCTTCCAGTTCATTCCCTTCATCAGAATCACTTGCCTCTTTCTAATGCAGCAGGCATGTAGATGCTGTGCAACATCCAATGTGCATGCCTGTGCCTGGCACTCAGGGATAATGCAGGTTATGGACACATGCACCTGTAATCAGAGACATTACAACATGCTCCTTTGTTAGTACTCTTGCTTGAAGTTTGGATTTTAGCAGCAAAGTGAGATCTTGGAAACCTTTAAAGCTTCAGGTACCTTCTTCATCCATCTCAAAGCTGACACAGAATAGTAGCTTAGAAAAAAACCCAATCCTAACTCCTGCCTCTGCCTCTTCTCTTTGAATCATGACTCAAGCACTGAAAGAAGCCACATACAGCAGCAACCTAAGTGGCTGAATTTACATTCATTAGTCTGAGATGCTGAACTTAAAAGGCAATTTTTATTCTGACCAATAATGACTTGTCAGGACTTGCCTTATTGTTCCAGAGCCTTAAAGAACAAATCTATTCACTGGAAGATGACAAATGAAAAGCTGATCCTCTGATTGCTGAAAACAACAACTCTTCTCAAACCAGAACACAAGGGAAAACAGTTGTAGCAGCACAGCTGCTCCCAACCTCTACCAGGCAAAGCTGCTGCAGGTTGTTGCAGGCATTCAGAGGCTCCTGGAAAGCCAAGCTGAGGGTGCCTGAACCTTGTCTCTTCCTCTCTTATGTCCTTCCATTGAGATCAGAAAACTCCAATAAACAGTCTGCAAGTGTGGGAAAGATGTTAAGGCCCAAAATCAGAGAAGACAGAAGCTTCCATCTGTTTGTTGTGCACAGCCTTCTCCTTACACTGACCAGATCAAGACAAAAGCAACCTCAGAAGCTTCAGAGGAAAGAACAACAACACAAGGGCAAAACCCATTAGCTTGTGAAAGATTTCACACAACAGCAACAACCAAAAAGCTGAAACAAAATAGAGAGCTGGCCATGAACAGAGGCTTCCTGGAATATCTTCCAAAAAGAAGCTCTGCAGTTAGCTGCTTGTAAGGTAGACACTTAGCCAAGTGACAGAAACCCATTTTCTTTGCTCTGATGCAGCCTAACAGTCAAATTCAGATGCAGAAAGTCAACAAGGTCTGCAGAGAGCACAGTTAGCTGATACAGCTACCCAGCTCTGCTCAGACAAACTCAGGCCTCCTGATATGAAGCAGCCTGCTACTGTTGTTAGACCTTATTCTCCAGTAAATGAGAGCTAGGCTCTAGAGGTTAGCTGGCTCCAGCCTTGTCAACAATGAAACCAAGGTGTTATCCCCACAAAACTCTGATGGCTTCCTGCCTGATGTTCTGGGCTGGAACCAAGTTGTCTGTACCAGGATAAAGAGTTCAGATAGGCCTGTAAACACAGCATAAAGATCAAGTTTCTATCTCTTCAAGGTGGTGTGCTTACATGAATGGGCAGTGTGCTCCTTCTGGCCCTGTTAGCCCCAGTTCCTACTGACCATACACACTACCACAATGGGAAGAATGATTATTCTCCCCAGAGCCTGAAGATGCTGAACCAAGCAGGAGGAGGTCAAGTAAACCTTCTCAATCAGCCACTAGCCAGGCTTGCTCATCATGACTGCTCCCTTAGCTAAGGGTCTGGTACCTCTTGGGGGGGGGTTAGAGTTCATCCCACTTTAAATCTCTGGTTTGCAGCAAGAGGAGTGGAAGACACCACAGGAACACCTCTTGCACAAAAAGCTACTAGCTGCCCTTGCTCAAAGAAGGCTGTAAGTGATGGAAGTAAATTACATCCTTCTGCCTCTCAAAGTTTACAAGCTCAAACTCCTCAGGCACAGGCCAATGTAGAGATCCAGCTTTGTCCACATCACAAAGGAGAGAGGAAAGGAGCAGCTTTTCCCTCTGTTCCTCTTGAGCCTTTGTCTCCCTGCAAAAATTTACAAACTCACATGTTGCAACATGCTTCCATGAGTGGGCTTCCTTCAGTGAAAGGAGGGGGAAGGTTAGGCAGCTATGGGTAACCACCTGAAACTGCACAGCCTGTGAATGATGTGGGGAAAAGGTCCTCAGCATCCTCTGATCAGCTGTAGTAAGACTCCTGACCACCCCATGAAGCTTCTGCTCAGCCAGCCAAGCAAGGTAGAGAGCACTGGAACTCTCTTGAGCACTCATCACACTGTTGTTCTTTGAAGCAAATAATCTAGCTACCTATTCCAAGAGCAAGACAATTAGGTACCAGTCTAGAGCTTCCTGGAATGGGAAGACATCCTCAGAGAAACAAGAGGACAAGCAGATCAGGAAAATCATCATTTCAGACCCCATTTATCCCAAAGGCTGAAGGTTGGATCCCCTGCTGCTGGATACAGGATTCTGCCCTTACAACACTTCAAAATAAATAAATAGAGGAGGGTGGAGGAGGTGCAAATGACAACACATTCACATCCAATGGCAAAGGCTTGCAGCTCTGTGCAATGAAAATGCTTCCTGGGAGATTCCCCAGCAAGTACAGAAAATGGACAAAAGCCTAAGTATTATCAGATGCCAAAATTAGAGAGAGTTACCAATCTGCAAGCCAAAAGGTCAAAAAAGAAAAGGAACATCTGGCCTGTGAGTAACTCAGGAGGAATTTATTTACACAAGGAATGAGTGGCTGACAGAATGAACTGCTGCAGTCAGCATGGAGACCAGGGGCTGAGCACAGGAGGCACCCAAGGTCACCAAGCAGACCAGAACCAGGGAAGGAGAGAGGTGGAGTCAGCTTTAGACATTTGGTTCTAGGCCTCAGACAACTTGATGAGCAGCTCACAGGGTTTGGAATCAGTCTCCAATCCAACAGAACTATTTTGGAAAGGTTACCACTGAAGAAATAAGCACAGCCCAATGCCTAGAGAAGATTTTCAACCCAGCAGTGGAAAAGGAGGCCTAAATGCCTGTCCTGACAGAAAGGTGCATCTGAGGAGTCCCAGCCTGCCTACCTTCAGCAGAAATGCTGCTCTTCCCAAGCTTCCCTTGGTGAAGTCTGCTATGCAATTACCTTCCCAATTTGGTAGCTCCACAACTGATTACCATTTAACTTCAAAGGAGCTAAAGATAGCTAAAACATTTGTGCTCTTGAATTTCAAGAAAACAAAACATTTCCAGGCAAGAGACAGACAGAGGCCAACTCTGCCTCTCTGCCCAAGTCTCCCAAACTGCCCTACCCAGGATTCCCTGCTTTTGAGCCTGTCTGCACATCCACTCTCATTAGAGCAGGACTCAGAGTCCTATCAGGAGCTGAAAACTAAGCTGCCTATATGCTTGCAGAATTCACAGCTACAGTGGCAAAAGTAACATGTGCCCATCACCTGTGAGCTTATATTCTGCTGGGCCTATTACCTCTCTCACCAGGTTTATCTCACCCTTAGGTTGAGATAAACAGGCTTCATGCCACCCTTGCAGACTGTGCAATTTCACTGCCTTTTGGACACCTGAAGCTCCCACTGCCCCTGTGCAAGAAACCTTTGCCTCTAAGGTACTGCAATACAAACAAGTTTTCAAGTCTTCTGTAGAAAGCTATAAGCAGAGGCTTAAAGCCTCCTCCTCAGCCTCTTCCTCTGCAAAGTGTTATGCACAATTGCAACAATTTGTGTTTAAACTTGAGTCTGTCCCAATGAGTATTGCCCATTTCCCACAAGACTGCATCTATTCTTTACCAATTTAGCTTACCCTACTGTATTTTTCACTCCTAATTTTCAGTGTACAAGTTTATCTAAATACCCAAGCACTTCCTAACTGTCCCTGTGACATCAACTGTTCAGCATCTTCTCCTAACACTTGACCACACACAGTCTTCTTGGAATTAGTCAACAGCAGCAGCAAGTCTGTCACAGAATGAAACAAGAGTCCTTGTGTACTCACATTAGCTGCAACCACACACATGAAGCTTTCCTTGCCTTTGAAACAAAGCTCACCACCAAACCCCCAAATCAAAACACATTATCTGCTCTCTCTGCAAAGAACAAGCTGTATAATGAATGTTTGCACATATCAGATCTAGGAACATGTCCTTTCATCTGCTCCTAGGCAGCTCTTCACACAGATGCTTACATACACTTGTGCTTACAGTGACTGACCCCAGGACAAGCAAAAGAGCCCATACTGACGAAATCACATTCCAAATCCACATCTCTTGACTTTCCTTGAGGTCCTCATCACTCAATACTGCAGCTTAAAGCATGAATTTACTCTTCCTCCTTAGATTCTAGACCAAAGCAAACCAGTGCTTATAGGATCAGTGCTTATAGATCTTGCAAGACTTTGTTTCTTCCCATAGGCTTCATCCAACATGCATCAGAAGCACTTGCCCTTCACTTCAGTTTTCAAGGCAATTATGCAGCACTTAAGAGCAAGGCTCATTAGCTTATAATTTAAAAGTAAGCATATTTCAGAGCTCCTGTAATTCTGATTTAGCATTTGAAGTCTCCCATCTACATTAACAGATAGCTGTAATTCACTTCTGACAGCTTCAGTGTTTCCTTTAGCACACTTCCATGCCTCTGCTTTTACTCCACAGCCATGACTGGAATCCCTGTTCATCAGCAGCTTCTTTCCTTTGCTTTAGTCCTTGCAGGGAGCAGTTTTACTTTCAAAGCAAGCTGCATTTCCCAAGCTTTGTATATTTACAGAAAACACAAGCAGGTGGGCAGAGCAACTTTGAAGCTGATGCCTATTGTTGCAAACAAGCCCAATACCCTGATTCACCAGGAACTTTCACCAACTGCCTGAGAAACCAGCATCTTCTAAAGGCTGCAGTCTCCCTCTGCCTAGTTTAGACCAAATTTGTTTTCAAGTTCACCAGCCTTGCCAATGTTTCATGCCTCTTTTCTCCCACAGATTATTTAGGATTCTTTTTTCTTCCTATTGATCTTGAGGACAAACTAGTTCTGATGTCTGGCTTCAGTTCTTCTTCTTCTATTTCCTTATTCTTTCTAACTTGTATATTAGGCTGACTTTCCCCATGAGGAACCAAATAATAAATTGAGTGGCTTTACAGTCACTGTTTTGATTAGTATTTGTGCTTTCACAATGGTTAAGAAAGGAAATGTATGCAGCTACACAGGAAAGCACAAGCTCTGCCTGGGGAAACACTCTGACTGAAGTAAATAGTGAGAAGAGATTCAAGAGATGTCAAAAGCAGCATTTCTGTGTTTTAGGGGTATCAAAATATGTCTGGTTTAAATCTAGCTACATCACAAAACATCTGCAAAGCCCAGCATTATTCAGAAACAAAATCCTAGCACACTAACACAGCAGTAGAGAAAGATGAAGCAGCTTCACTTTTCACTGAAGGAGAAAGTGACCTTGGCATGACCTCAAGAGCCACAAGTGGCAGTTTCAGGTCTGGTTTTGTTGGGGAAAAAAAAACCCCTGATCAACTACACAAAATCCACCAAAAGTAGTACTTCAATATTAAAAGGCAAACATTTAGCTCCAAACAAGAACTGAATAGAGTGAAACTGGAGTCTTGCAGGAAGTCCTAGCAGGGACAGTACCCTCAGAGAGCAGCATAATAGAGTTCCAGAAGAGGAAAGTCATGAAATTCACTTGATAGAAAAGAGTAAACTGCCATCAGTGGACAAATTATTATGGAGCCAAGATTACCATGCTCAGGTTGTACTTAAAATACCAAAGCAAGCCATTTTCAGAGATGTGAGCTTCTTTAACAGCAAATAACATTTTGTATCCATTCTAAGTTTAAACTTAACCTATGGTATTCAAAACAAGCTCTCAGCCCACATTGTTTTGTTCTTCCCTTTCTAAACAGAAACTGTAACTGCCTTCCTAGTAAAGTGTTGCATTCCTGATAAGCTCACACACAAAGATAGCAAGTACTGCCCATCTTCTGCATTTCCCTTCTCATGAAGTAGAGTGAGCTCTTAGTACTGAGCAGACACAGGCTCTGTCATGCTACATGGCTGTTCTTGGAACAAACAGCCATAATACAGCTGAGAACCCCCAAAAAATTTAGACAGGCTTGGCTCTGGCAGCCCCAGACTGGGTGATACAGGGCAAACATTGAAACTCCACTCCTCTACAGCAGGGGCAGAGCTGCAGCATACTCTCAAGGCAAAACAGTGTTCTTAAATGCATAAAAGATCACATTGTGAACTGCAGCAGCAGACTTAGGTTGACTAAGACACTACCTAGCACTTAAGCTCTCTATTGCAACCACCTTCACCCTTGCTCTGTAACCAGGGTTTAACTGTTCTGGGGAAGGCAGTAAAAGTTTTCATGTACAAGTCTCTATTCATGCTCCCAGCTCATGTGGCAGATCCAGCAGCATCATCTGTGCTACTCAGATCAAAAGACAACACCACATTTGCCTGAGGAGTGAACAGGAAGGAAGAATCCCACCTGGCTATCACTCACTTTAGTCTACTGTAAGCTGCAGCTGACAGTAACTTCCCACCACTGTACACAGGCAGTGCTGCTAGGAGCTGCACACCCATCCCAAAGGGTGCATGTGAGTGGCAGTTCAAACTACTGACTCCTTTCAGGTAATTGAGGCCTCAAAACAAAGTATGTCTCTTCTGCATGACTCAGCATGGATTCACTTGGCTCTCTAGAAACACAGCACCTGGTCCAAACCAAGATGTTATGCCACAAAGAACTTGCAGTGCAATGTTTTCCCATAGGCTCAAGGCATCACCAACACCACATGATACAGATTTGCCTGTCAGGAGCACACAAACCATTGGTCAGAGAGGCATCTAGAGGTTTTTCCCAGGTAAACTCTTTCCCAGGGAAGTAGTTTTGTTGGAGGGACAGATGTCCAGACTCATTAGCCATTGTTCAAGGGTTTTGTTCAGCAGCTACTTCCAATGCACATCTTAAGAGGTTCTATAATGAGGATTTAAGTTTTAGAATAGCTCAGGAATTTCCTTCCTTTCTTTAAATTACTACTGGATAATATGGTCTGGTAGTAACAGCTGAAAAGGTATTTCTTCCCATAAAGGCTTTCTTTGTCTCTGCTGTATTTCAGCCCAGAATTACACTCACTACACAGCCAACTAAAGCAGCCAGAGTTCAAAGTTAGTTCAGTTCAATAGGCTAATAAACAAAGGGGTCATTGGACTGCCACTGTCAAAGCCTGCATAACTTTAGAGTTAGAACACAGGAGAGGAGGAAAAGGAAGAAATCAGTCTTAGCCAAAACCAGCTGAGGATCAATAAACACTTTCACTTCCTCCTTCCTTCTGTAATTGCTTCCTACCAGCCTCTTCCCACTCACCTAGCACTAATATCCTCTGGGTTTGTTTGCTTTCTTCCCAGAGCACTTCACTTAGTAAGGTATCAGGTTGAGAGCTGCAGCCTCAGATCTGTCCATCATAAAACACTCTGGCTATTCCAGCACCTCCAGCAAGGGACTGAAGTCATATTAAATGAAAAAGCTATTATGTTGAAGAAAGAAGATAAGTTTAGTAGCCCAGCAGAGAACATCTAAGTTGCTAAAACTGAAGACACTGTCACCAAGCAATGGATGTTGGGAAGCTTACCTTTCAACTGAGGCAATGCCACAAATGCAACCAACCCCCTGCTTCACAAACTGCTGTTCAGCTCACAGCTCATGCTGAACAAGGTGTGCCAGAAAACAGCCACAGCAGTAGCATATTTCAGAAGCCTGTAGGTATACTCAAATCTATCAAAAATACCCAAGAATTGACATGACCAAGTACAGAAGATTAAGTGAAGCATCACCATGTGCAAAAATCTTAACTCCTATGGGCAGCAACTTTGAAAGGTTCCTCTGGTTAACAGCCATGAAACCAAACAGCACTACTGCATTTAGATCAGTGCATCCTACTGAATTACTCAGTGGATTTAGCCACCAGGTACAGTCAGACCTCAGCTGCCTCTCAGCACATGGTTCAGGGAACAGATCTGAACTAATACCTCCATGTATTTAGGAAAGAAACTCTTATTTCTCATATATGAAGTCAATGCAGGGATTTCTTCTGTCCTTGCTAACTGCCAGTGAAAAGATAGCATGAACAATGTGTTTTATTTACTGACATCAACCTAGAGGATTCCCATCAGCCAGCAAAGCTGATTTCAGTTCTTACTCCTGTCTGTGGAGTTTTTGTGGACTCTTATCCTAGCCTACCACACATTCTTAAACACAGGCTGTTCATAAAGAAATGCATCTCCACATGCACTAAATTTGCTTCCCTTTTAAAGTGATAATATATAGAATTCCTACAAAGCAAGTACAGTTAAACAAAACCAATACAAGACTGGTTTAAACCAGACATCTTGCAGCTCAGCTCAATACCAAAGAAAGATGGCTTTGGATCCCAACTGCCACAGAGTCACATGCTTTCAAGTAGCAGAAAGTGGACTAAAAACTCCATTTCTGAAGGCTGACCTACCAGAGTATGATGAGTTCCATCCACGCTAGTGCCAGTCTTCTGTGTTTTCAGTACATCACCATAATCTGCTGCATCAAAGTTAGTCTTCCACACCATCACCTGCAGAAGAAAGCTCTCTCTAGTAAAGTTTGCCACCTACACTTGCTTAAAGGTCAGCTTTGCCAGCACATCAGGGAAGAGTCAGGAGATGCACACCAAGTTTACCTAAGAAAGCTTTGTCACTGATTAAATTAAGGCTGTTATTTGTAAACATGACAGTGAGTACAGACATAGCATAACTGAGTTCTCAAAGGGTAACTGACCTCCTCCAACATTCTTTTGGTCAAGAACATCATGAAACTAGAGCTACCTAGAGAACTTCAAAGCAACATGCAGAATAAACCATTAAAGCCATAACTATACTAAAATAACACATTTAGCACTATAGCACTTATCAGCCACACCCCAAACCACTGCTCACTGGTTTCTCATGAGATTCATTCACAGGAAAAGGAGAGTTAGTGCTTCAAGACTACCATTAGAGATCTTCAGAGAGTTTTGCAGCTGAAAATCAAATTCAAATCCCACTTAGAGCATCTTCTCTCCATAATATTTTATTTCAGAAGAGGGGAGGGGCCCCTCACACATAAACCACTTCAACATGGCCAGAGCAAATCTATGGAGTAAAATCCTTAGCAGTGGCTCAGCCTAAAAAGTCTGAACAGCAAGCAGTCAACTTTCACAAGCCTGAAAGCCTTCAGTTCTTAACCCTCCTCAGTAAAAGGCTGTTTAATATCTCACTACTTTTGTTTTCTCTTTGAAAGCAGTAAGCTAGCAAGAAAACAGTAACAATAAGGCACAAAGCTGTCCAATTAAATTAGTCAGATACCTGCTCATCAGAACCTCCAGAGGCAAAGAAGTCTCCAGCTCTTGAAAATGCTACACAGGTAGCTGGCCCCTGCAAACAGATTTAAGAAATGCATTTAAAAAGATGTGACAGAAAGCCATGTGTCCATTCCTAACAGTTTTACAAGGGATTTCTTACTTAACATCAACAATCTAAAGGCAAAATTGAGAAAGTTCTTCTCAGGTAAGTGGGCCACAACTAACAAGCTAAGCTCCCTGGCACACACTTACCATTTCCCACACTTTTGGCTCCAGTTTAAGACTCACTTTTCAATATCCATGGGATTAAGACAGAGAAAGGAATAAACCAAGTTTTACAGCTTGAGGCTTTCCTTATTCCCTCACCACCATTCTTTCTTCCCTTTAGAATTAGCAATTTCCAAACCTGCAGCTCATTTATTGAAAGCATTGAAACTGTTGAGTTAGCCACAGGACAAAAAAGTTCCACATAGAAAAGGAGGTTTAAAGAGCAGCATCTAAAGGCATATTGTGAAAGACTGTTAGACCTAAAATACTCCCACTACAGACAAGTCTAAGCATTCACAGATCAGGAACCATGCCCCAGAAAAAGTTAAGGTTTTGCAAGCAAATTGGAGGAGAGATGAATTGACCTCTGAGGCTTCAATTCTCAACTGCTCACAATCTACATTTTTTCCAAGCTCCTCTCCACACCATCAGCAGCAGAACAATGAAAAGAAACTGAACTAAGCCAAGATTTTCACATAATCATGGAACTCCAGGGACCACAACTTCAAACACTACCCAGAATCTTCAAGACACTGACATCACAAGACAGCAAACTTCCTGGACCACTGTGTGCACCAGACTCACCCTGGAAAGTAGCCCCTACTCCCAAGTGCTTATCCACAGCCTTTCTTGGAAGAGACTTAACTGTCACTAAGGCACAGCATAAAACACATGACTGCTGATAAAAATAGCTAACAGGTAAGAAATGAAAGAGTAAGTTCTATTGGAAAGGAAAAGGGGGAGGGTGTTTGTTTGGTTGGGTTTATTTGGGGTGGTTTGGGTTTTTTGTTTCTTCTTTTCCCCAGTCATCACATGCTCTCCCATATGTTTCTAGGCTATTCCATACAAACCACTTACTGCAGAAGACCCAAGACTTAAAGCTCTTGCTTACTCCACCATGATATAACTTCAAAACATGCCTGACCAGGTGTCAAAGCAACCATTTTGCATCAGTTCATTTGGCCAAGGTTAGCAGCATTAAGTCAAGAAATCTGTACAAGTAGAAAAACTGAATGCAGGAGATTCAGTATTCAGAGCAGAACCCAACTACTCATTTTACCTCAGACTTGGCACTCAAGAAGCCCACCAAGTTTTCAGCAGAGGAGGAAGAAAAAGCCAAGGCTACCTAAGAGCAGTGGTAAAAAGAACAAATCACTGAATGGCAGAGCAGTGTCTATACTGGATTTGGACATCAGCTTCTGTTTCCTGTATTCTGCAGTACTAGAGAGTTGTGCAGGAGGCAGCTATTCTCTTTGGATCCCAACTAGCAGGACAAAGTCAACACAGGAGGGACATCCAAAAGCATCAGAAACAATGAGAATCACTGCCTCCTGTCCCCATATGTGTGGAATATGTAGGCAAGCAATGCCAGAGGCTTCAAACCAACTAGGCATCTGCAGCAGCCCAGGAGAAGGTAAGCAGCTGGCAAGCACTCCTTACAGTACCATCATTTGCAGGTTTGAAGCTAGAGCCTAATGATCTGTGTAGGTCTGTGCCCATTGCCAGGTCTTTAACTGAAGAGCAGAAGGCTGGCTTAAACTGCTTTTCTCTTGGTAGGTTTACAGAAGAGATGCCAGAGTCAAGGCATCCAAGATGATCTTCAGCCAGCACAGGTACATGCATTTTGAAGCAGCCTCACTCTCCACCCAACCATCCTTTCTGAGAGACTTTAAATGGTGCTGACTGCTTAAAGTACTGCTTGAGGAAAGGCAGACATTTCACACCACACAGCTATTTTAATGCATTTTCAACCTTGCAGAAAGCAGCCAGGAGGATGCACGTGGGAAGGATGAGGCAGGCACTCCAGGAGGCAGTTAAACACTGCTGGGAAATGGTTACATGTGGCTGGGTGCAGGCACAACAGACAAACTGTTCTGCTCAGAATAAACAGCTGAGAACACAGCCAGTCAAGTTTTATGTCAGCCACTGAACACATTCCTTTGCAGACTGTCCTAAAGTTGAGCTTTTGGCCCAAGCTGAAACAGGCAGAGGCAAGAACAAGCATTTCCAGAGGCTGCCTATGGCCAGGTTTACTGGGAAAAGCAAGCTGAACCAACCAAAAAAACCCACATAAAAACCCCCCAAAAACACACCCAGCAAAGCTGTAACAACCACAGCCAGAAAACTCCACCACATAAACATACACCTCCTGACAGAAGGAGAATTTTCCCCTTTTGAGAGAGATCATCTCTCAGAATGCAAGCACAAAGCTTCTCCTCACCCTGTACCAAGGTGCAAGGAGAGGCTGTTCTACTAGAGGTCATGTCTTCCCCACAGGCATCACAGAAACCTCACATCCAGTCTCTTTCTGGTTTCTCTTCTTTTTCTCCTTTGTAAACATGAGCTCATTATTATAAATCCCAAAGACTGCACTGGGACAAGCACCCAGCTCTCACTGCAACCTGTCTCCCCCCAGTGCTTCCAAATATGCTGCCACAAGGTCTTACAGGTAAAACCAGTCTTGATGTGGTCACTCCCAGTGTGAGGAGCTTCAGCTTCCTTAAGACACATGAAGGTGTTTCCACATTAGCATGCCACCTGCAATGATTTTTAAAAGTTTTGAGGTCTTTTAATAGCAAGATCTCACTCAAAAGAACTTGCCAGAAATGATCTGCTAGCAGCAATTCCAAGATGCATGGCTCAGTCACCAGTGTGACTAAGCTTGTTCAAGTAACAGCAGTAAACAGTGCAGATATTTCAAAGCAAAGACACTGCCATCAACCAGCTGAGACAAAGTGTGCTTCTGCCTTCTCCTCCCACCCACCACCTTCCCCAGCAGTTCAGCTCTGACCACACTGTTAGGAATGGAGAATCACTACAACAATACCAAAAGTAAAGACAAATAAGCAGTAAGAAAGGGCAGGAACAAGTACATAGCCAGAAAAGTGCACACTGATGAATACTGCTCAAAGACAACACAGCTGAGGACACAGAACCTGCACTCTGAATAATAAACCTGTCAAGAGTTAGGAGAGCAGAAAAAACTTCCAAGACATGAAGACAAGCTGTTCAGGAACAAGTACAAGTGAGGAACACTGCAGAGGAGCAATGTTTCACAAACTTATTTTTATCAGTCTAAATATTTCAGTGTACTTAAACAAAACTCAGCACAACACAAATTGCATCAAAAGAGGCAAGGAATTGACTCCAAAGTCCTGGTATCCTGAAGGGGGTAAAAAACACCCAACTTCAACAGAACATATTCCTCCCAGAACAGAAAACAATATCAAAGACTGAATGTGCCTTTTATAAATTGAAAGGAGGAGAACAAAGTCTACAGACACAACATCCTCTACAGATTTGTTGACAGAAATGAAGTGAAAAGCATTTTTGCTCCTTACACTTAGCAGCACTCTTCCCAGGTAGAGCAGGTTTGCTATAGCAACACCCAAATCAGAGTTCACCAAATACTTTCCCAATTTAATAAACACTCAAAACAAAAAGCCACACTTGCCAGTGATCAGACAAAGCTTAACTCCCATCTGTTCCAGGTAAGCACAGCACAGATCCAACAGATTGCTGATGCAGTCCCAGACAACAGGTAGGTGGTTGGAGACTGAAGAATTCATCCTGAGGTGTTTTTCTTTTCCTCTGACTTCAAACTTACTGTTTGCATTAAGTGCTCAAAAACAGTAGCTGTAAATTCTTCTAAGCAAGTTGCAGGGAAGATTTTAAGCTCATTTCCCATGCAACTAGAACATGTGGGGTGCAGCAACCTTCTAAAGGATCACTTTATTCCTCTTTCTGTAGAGGGGTACCAGTGACTTTCTAGGAGAATTCCCTAGGGGTTCAGAAGTTCCAGTTCTGCATCCTTCTTGTGCTGGGTGCTGCAACCAAGCTGCTAGTAACAAGTCCCCTAATTCCTCCAGCTTCTTGATTTGGATCAAACAGCAAGCTCCAGAAAGAACAGACTGGACAATAAGATACAGCAAGTCAGCAGGAAGGATCAGTTTTATTTAGTCCTCACCAGGCCAACAGCATGAGGACTGTGAAGCTTTTGTGCAAGTCAAACAGAGTTTGAAATTAGTATTCTGATTGTGGTGATGCTGGGAGAGAGCTGCAAAAAGTTTGAGGGAAAATACAGAAGAGAGCAAGAACTCATCCACTGGCAGACCTTCTCCTTCTTTTCTCACTTCCTACAGAAGAGGTTAGTGATCCCAAGGCCTTCATTACCCTAGCAATTCACAGGTTGATCAGCTTACACAAAACATTAAGTGAGGCCTTAGAAAAAGACACCCAGAAGTATCCCAAACGGCTTGAATTGGGCTGGAAACCAGGACAGAGATTACAATGCCCAGAAGGAGTGACTGGCAGGATACTCACAGCATCAAGGATGACTGACATAGGAATGACAAGACAACAGGAATAGCATCCCTGAACACAAAGCTTTCAAAGGTGAAGCTAAAAATAATCTCCCTGAAATAAAGGCCAAGAGTTTAGCTTGGAGAGATGGAAATTTGCCTGGAGCACACAGTCATACCTGCATGCAGACAGCAGATGAATGTGTACCATCTATAAATAATAAGCAGTGAAGTCCTCAAACACCATCTCCTCCTCCAGAGAGCTGCTGGAGGACAGAAGGCACAGGATTTCAAGAACAGCAGGGCCAGCACCAACAGTCAAAGTCAAGGGAGGCCAGACTTGCAAGCTGTGGCTAGAAAGAGAGCTCACATTTTGGCTTCAGCATAACAGAATTAAAAAGCCAGGCTGGAAAAGGTCCAGGGATAAAGCAGAGGAGAATAGTTCAATGATGCATAGACTGCACAAGGGAAGGGGAGGTAGAGAGGAAGGCAGCTGGAGACACAAGTGGGGTCAAGGATGTCAGTAGATTCTTTTTATTACTATGATTTTTCTTTTCAAATCTTGATGTAAATCTTAATGCAAATCAGGGAAGAGTGAGAGATAGCAGGAGCTGGAGCAAGGCATAGCTTGAGGATGCAGTCAAATTAAAGGAGAGCTTCCCTTTTCCCCTCCCCACAAAGGAGATGTAAAAGTGGGAAGATGAGAGCCAATATATTCAAGCCAAACTCTCCTGGAACGGATTAACTAGTGCAAAGGAGGTACAAGTGGTAGCAAGGTCTGAGAAGCAAATCCAGCAGCAAGCAGCACACTGGGATCCCAAGCAGATGATCATCAGATCAATGTATAAAAGAACTAACAACAAAGAGAGCAGTCACTGCTACTTCTCACAGTGCTTTCAACTGCACAGGAGAGGACAAGTCACACCTGGACAGATGGCCATTGAGATGACAGAAGGTAGAGAGCAAAAGATGCAAAGTAGTGATCAAGACAAGTAGGAAATCACCAAGAGCAGGCAAGAAACTTGATAAATGCATTTAAGTGTCAAAGAACCTAGAAGGCTTGAGACAAGATGATGGATGTCTTGTGTCTTTCACCTATCACTTGGTTCCAGCAGCAAAGAAAGCAGTGAAGAGAGTTCAGTAAAGATCAAATCAAATTAATAGGCTTTTGGCAAGGCAGGAGCACTGGAGCTGTATCTCAGGAGCAATGATGAACTTGGAGCAAGGAAACCCAGAGCTGTGAAGACCTATTCCATCTCATCAGAAAAGGTGAAAGACAATAGCAGGATACTTAGGAGAAAAAAGCTGAATTCAGAAAAGGCACAGGCAGGAACAAATACAAAGGGCAAGACAGGTGACAAAGCTAACACACACCTGTTTCACTGTCTGGCACAGAATGCAGAACTTATGCAGCAGAAGCAGCATTCAACAGAAAAATCCAAATCTTAAAAAGAGGTAAGAAGTAGAAAAAAAAAGTTCTGAAAGCCAGGGATGTTTGCTGGCTTTTTACAAACAACTGAGATGTCCTAAAGATGATGAGGAGAAGAGGTATCAGTCAGCACAGGTACTGCACATTGGCAAACCAGGAGGTGCAGGACAAAGCTACATGTTGTTCTCAGGTGGGGATGGAGTGGAAAGACAGGGACTATGGAGAGAATCCACATCTCTAATGGTAAGCACAAAAAAATGAGGGTGGTTACACAAGGAGAGAAAGGGAGAGGGAAAGGGAACCAAGGAGAAGAGCACAAGGGATAGAGATGGCACCAGCAACAAGAGATGTTTTCATCTAGAATACCTCTGAGAGGAGGTGACAAGGATTCTCAGCTCACTGAGCTGTGAAAAACTCCTGTAGTACTACAGAGAGCAAGACTGTCATGCCTGCACCTTTCTTCACCAGGGAGTAAGGGCTACAGCTAACATAAGAAAAACTGACACTGGCACCTTCTAATTGAATCTTCAGCAGCTTCTCAACTCCCAAAAGCTTCAGTTTAAGAAAGATACAAGGGAAGAAGAGAGCCCTCATCTTCCCTTCTAATACTCAGAAATGCTAATCTAAAGTCAATTGCTTGTTGTTCACAACAAATCCTTCTCTCCCTTTGCTGGTCCAGCCCTGAGATGTCCTCACACTCTTCAAAGAGCACTAGGCCTGCACAGATGCTTAATGCCAACTAGGCAGAGGTTCCTATGCACCTGCATGAAGTCCTCTGCACCTGCTCAGCTGATCTTGCTCTTTTTTAAGTCAGCCAGCAAAGCAGACAGCACTTACACCACCCAGGTAGGTAGAAAGCAGATACTTCATGGTTCAAGTCAAGGCTGCCTGGAGAATTGTAACTTTGCATTTTCTGTCTTCCTATTTCAAAACATAACCATGCAGTTGTTCTCCAAATATTTACTGAGAACTTCCAGTTCACTAAGGAAGTCAGACTGGAAATGCTCTAATCAGGCCACCTCAAAGGGCAGACAAGCACTGTGTACATACCTTGCTCTCTTCCAGCAACTCTCCCATGGTGACTTATGGGCCCCAAAACCTTCTGTTCCTCTAACAATGCTTCAGGACCAGAGCTGGGCCTACATACCAACCTGGTGTCTCATCTGGATGGAATTAGGCAAGGGTACTTCACAGCTTGAAGCACTCCCATAAAATATGCAGCACAATCCAGAATGATATTTCCCAGCTGCAAGATGTCAGCTCCAAGCTGCAAACTCTTGTCCCTAACAATCCTCCTGCTAGGAGGGGGCCAGCTCCATTACAATTAAAGACAGCTATGTAAACTTGGCAACCCTCCCTGGGTAAACTACAGCTAATCAGCTGCTAACAAATTCCTGGCACTCCAGCAGTTGCCTCAAAGTATGTCTAAAGGACCTTAAGGTTAGGGTTTTTCCCCTCCTCCCTTTCAAGGGTCCACTTGCATGCAGCCTTCCCAGAACAGCACAACAGCAGTCAGCTGTCAAAGTAGGACTAAAATCTCAAGCAGCATATTCACCCACACAGTCACAACTCCAGAGTATCTTTAGAACATGCTGTTCACTTAGTGACTAACCTATAGCCCTCACTTAAAAAGGCAAATCTACTTAATGACCAAAAAAAATCCACACCCACTTCATTTTTAGCCACTTGGAGATACTGGCAGAAATGACAGTGAGAACAGAGTGGAAAACAAAAAGTCTTCAGTACTAAATAGCCTGGACTTATCTAGGGGCAGAAGAGACTAGAAACAGCCAGCACAGGAAGCCACTCCAGCAGCTTCTGATGAAAGCAAGTTCACTGGTGGATGCTTCCAGTGAATGAGGCACAGGTTTTTAGTGGAAAAGGAAAGTATCTGTTAAATCAGGCACTAAAAGAACCAACCCACAACAGTACAGCACATGGCAGCAGAGGGAATGGCAGCCAAAGCTATGCTAGGACTGGTTCCATGACCCTGCATCACATCTCCAAGCAACACACTTAAAGATAACCAGAAAGCTCTACTAGCCAGTTTGACACTTGTTTCTAAATTGAAGGAGGTATAATCCCACAATGGGAAGTACCCTTCAGCTGTGCCAGGGTCAAAGCATTTCCAATGCCAGTTATAGGCCTAGGAAAGAGTGGCAGACCTTGTCTTACTGATCTCAAACAGTGGGGAGGACAAGCACAGAGCTTTACCTCTGAACAAACTAAGTGTTTTGCACAAGCCCTGAGTTAAATCCAGCATCAGTCCCTTTAGAGGTTTCCTACTGTCTCATTCTAAAGACTTTCTTCACCATAATCAGTTTTGGACTCTTAAAAGCTAAACTTTTTTTTGTGTGCCACTGCACTCAGTGAGGAGCAGCCTACAGCTCATAGGGGAGGAAAACAGAAAGCAGGTTCAGCCTCCAGCTGAACCATAAGCAGGCACAACCCTTCCCAAAGGAAGGATGAAGCATGGAAAGATTCACTCTTCCTCCACACTTACCTTTTGCTAGAAAGCTACTGCCCAAGAACTCACTTGGCAAATTAGCACAAAAGGCAAACATGAAAACAAGATTAAGACAAGAGTCAGAAGCTCTGCAGCACCTATCTGCCAGTAGTATTCACCTAGTCCAGTTTGCAAAGTAAGAAAGTTTCATGCAGTCAAGGTTCACATGTTAGGATAACCAATAGGTTACCTTCCATTCTCTTCAGCATTTGAACCTTTTGGACAGTTGTAATCAAATCTTTCCATGAAGTGGAGCTTTAAGTATCAGGTTGGCTTATTTTCCCCATTAATACTTCACAAAAGAAGGTTATTACTACATAGCAAAAAAGAAGTTAAACCAAACCTGACCTTTTCAGACACCAGACAAGGCAGTCACCAAAAGCACAAGAAGTCAGAATTCTCAGTGTTGCAGCTTATGCAGCTACCACTCCAGCCCAGAACCATCCCCACCCCATAACAGTTTCAGGCTCTATCTTCCCCAGCTAGTTTTGATGCTTTAAGACTCAGTCTCCATTTTAACAGAGACAAGTGGGTTAAGAATTTTTGTTCTCTTTGTCCCTTTGGAAAGGGAATCTTCAAAGCAGGTCTGTTTTTTTCATGCCCTTGAGCCCCATTCAGAATAGGTAATGAAATTAGGCTATTTATTTTCATTTACCATTTAAAGAGAGAGCTCCAAGCACTCAGCTTTCCAAGTAACACATCCAGCAGCATAACAGGCCAATGAGTTAAACTTAACCAACCAGCAGCCTTTATCACCTTCAATTATTTCATTTAGCCTGCCAACAAAATAGAAACATGTTCCCAAAATCTATTGCCTTCATTTTACCACTACTGTCCTTAAGTCTCTTGTCAGGAGAAGAGCCTTTATCTTCACACCACTGGCATCAGAGGGCCAGGTGTTATTTGCACCATTCTAGAGAGGGAGAGAGTCAGTGCTGTGGTCTAGAGTGCCTGACAGAGTCCTTAAGAGCCCCTTGGCTCTTAGACTTAAATCTTCAGTACTGGAGCTCCCTTTCTGCCTTGCTTTCTCACCCTCTCCACAGGCCTTGCCTTCAAAACAGCAATGAGCTCCAAGATTATTAGTAGCACTAATGTTATACAAGGAAGTTTTCAGAAGATGTTTGAGCCTGAAGAATGCAAAGCTCAAGCACAGATCTTGCAGAGTGTTTCTGGGTTTGTACAGGACTGTCTAAAGGCTTTGCCTCACCTGATGCCCATGAAGAGTGTACAGAAGTCTTCCTTCTAGCAAGTCCAGAATCTTAAGAGTTGAATCATTGGAAGCAGTAACCAGATAGTTTCCAGAAGGGTGAAAGGAAAGGCTGTTTACCACAGCACTGTGCACTGAGGATGGAAAAAAGGTATAGAATAGTTACCAAAATCAGTTTAAATAAGAATAAAAAACTCAATACAAGCACATTCCAACTTTCTGTTGTAAAGTTTAACAGGAAACTGAGCACAGGGGAAGCATTCCACAAACACTCCTCAAAGCATTGGAGAACAAGGGCAGCACTCAATGCTTGCAAAAATAGGCCTTACTTTATTGACAAGAGAAAGGAAGCTTTGCCAGTTATTCTGGGAAATTTCAACTCACAAAAGCTTCCAGCACAGCCCTAAAATTAACAATATGCACAAGTGAGCTATATGATTCTGAGAAAGCTAGACACTGACATTTTACTACAATGGAGCTGCTGTTCTTGCTCCCAAGTCATTCTAGACTAAAATCTATAGGCTAACACATTAAGGAGAAGACTGGAATTATCATAAAAGACTCAAGCTGGCATAGCACAAGTTCTTTTGATTTAATACCTGACTCTAACCAAGCCTGGGTTGAAGAGAAACTAGGAAAGAAGACCCAGCCACTTGCAAATGCTCCAAGATAAGTATTATTTCTTCAGGCATCTAATCTGTCTCACCAAAACTTTAAAGTATGAACAGAGAAACTATAAAGAGTGGGAGCTTCCAATGTAGCAACCCTTCCTGCAGGAAGTCTTGAGTTATTTTGGAAAGAAAATGCTTCAGGAAGAAGTCAAACCACACTTAAGTTCTCTGTAACATTAAACATCTATCTAATTTAGGGCACTTTTTTCTCCCTCCCTGAACTTTTATTGAACAGGTTATTAAACATATTTATTTCTGAGAACATGCAGTACTGTACATATGCAGTTTCCTGAGCATATGTCACATTACAGAATATTAAGGCTACACTTGAAGAGGGTTTTAACTAGGCAATTAATCTTAATTATACTGTCTGCCCTCCAAATGTTCCATCTCCAATCTACTACTAATGCATCCCCCCCAACTAAGTTGCTATTCCCTCAGTAGTCTACTGTGCATTTCAAATCCAAACTACATGTTCCAAAACCTCAAATTTAGAACCAAATACTGTTCTTTTGCAGATGTGGATCTAAAGCAGAAATCTGAAATAACCTTGGCTCAACTGTAAACCAGAATGCATCTACTCTTGAAACTCTCAGGAGTGCTAGACACCTCATCTTCAGTTCTGAGAACATAACTCCCCTTGATCTGGACTGTTAAAACACAGAAGAAAACCATAACTCAATGCAGGAAACTTCTGAACAGTTCTTGGGGGTGAATACTGTTTCTATCAACAGACAGATCTGCCTCTACATCTCCAGCCCTGCATTAACACTATTAAAGGAGTTTTTTTCCCCTCTGAAAGAGTGCTAAATACATTTCTCCTTTGAAACCATTATTCCAAGTGATTTGTAATATCCCTCACCTCATTAGTGTCTATATTCAGATAAAGGCAAACATTTTGTCAACTAAGACAAGTCCTAAGAGGAACCACACCAGAAACAGGCAAGGTTAATGATATATCCTCCCAGTTCCAGATAGTGAATACAGTATTTCCAGCTTCAACAGAAAACCTTTTCACAATGGGCTGAAAACACACAGACTATGGCTGGGTAATCAGTCACAGCTTCTGTGTCCAAGGAGTTCTTGGCTGCCATAACCTCAGAGAAAAGCTTCATCTCTTCTGCCAAACCAGCTCCTACAAGATCATTCACAATGCCTCTCCAAAAACCTGCCAACACAACCTGCAGCCTCACTTCATTTCATGTTGGAAACAATAAATCCAGCAGAGCACAAGGTGGCATCTCCCAGGGATTTGTTGCTACAAGCCTGCCCTTCTGCCAGCCAAGGCCTAGAGATATAACAGCCAGTGAAGGACTTATCCTGAAGGGTTAACAACTCAATTTGAGTCATGCCAGCCTGCAGAGCAACTGAACAGATCTGGCCCAAGCCTGACAACACTACTTTTATATGACCAGTGAATGCAACAACTTAGTAGCCACCACTGAGAAGATAAATCAGGATGGATTTGACAGGCCTAGTCCCTAGAGAATTGATAAGCACCCTCCAAGCCCCACCTGAAGTGTATCAAAGTACCAATTGTTCTTTCTACATAGCAATCAAAAGAACTTAAAAGAAAAGATTAGAGCTGTTTCCATAGACCTGAAACACAAGTGGCCCCCCTCCAGCACTGCACAGGTTGCAAATGTCAGGCAATAATCATTGGCCCTTTTTGTAGGGGGATGATCTGCTGGATACAAAAGTCAGCCCCAAACAGAGGACTGAATAAAGCATCTCTCTTCTCCTGTCCAGGAAAAGCAACCACAGCAGCCTTTACTTGGCTAACAAACCTCACACACCACAAAAAAGGTTTTGCAGTTTGCCCTCTACTTCCAACATTCATTTATGAATGTCACAGCTGGAACAAGTCCTGGCAACAAGAGCAACACTGCTAAGACTAATCAGTTTTGGAAAACAACCCAACAAGGCTACTTATCTGTTAACTCCTTGGAGCAACTCCATCTTTAAAATGGATCCCCCTGAAATCAGGCAGCACAAGCAGGTACTGAAGGGAGAAATGCCATCTAGTGGGACTGAGACAGCAGCTTCCCAAGGGAGAGCCACAAGACTAAATCCCATTTAGCCAAAAGGCATGTGTACAAACCCTCTGAAAGAGAGGCATATGAGCACATCTTCACAACACTTACAAATGCCTCAGCTGGCAGCCATGGGGGCATGAACTGACTGCACACAGCTAAGCTGCAAGCTTAGCTTTCTTTGGCTTTAATGGCTATTTCCAGTTCAAAGTTTAATGCACAGTTAGGATTTATGCAGTAGCTGTTAAGAATAACATCCATAACAGGAAAAGATCAATTCAATAGCAAGGGTGTCAGGCTAAAATGTCATTCAGTAAAGGGTGGGATACAGGGGGAAATAGTTAATCCCAAGACAAAAAATAAAGCTGGCATCCAACCCTGAACTACATTAGGTTTGGACAATTGAATAGCAGTAAGTGGAAAGCAGGAAGACATGATTTCTGAGCCAAATTATACCATGGCTGGAAACACACACTGCAGATCTTGCCACTGTTGAAAAGTGATAAGTTAAAGGACAATCTTGCACTGTTTAAGTATTTAAACACACTACCTATTCTAGCAACAAGACTTCAGAAAGCATTTCCAAGTTTTGATATGGGTCACAAGTTAAGAATCCTTATTACATCCTTTATACTGCACACAGTCTCCAGAACACTGAACACCAGCCAAGGGGCAGCACAGGCAGCACCTACACACACCTGCAACCCAGGACAGCTTCAGCATCAAGGCTTTTTTGCTTTTTGATGGTGGAGAGAGGAGGAGAAATCAGATGTTCCTCATCAATATGTTCAAGAATCAGTCTTGGAGCTAACACAAAGCAAAGCATGATGTTTGCAGGAAGAAAAAGGCCTCCACAGTGCCCTCCTGGGAAAGCAGCAGGTGACAGAGCAAGAGTCCTTGGAGTAATTCATATCAACAGATGGAAAGGTCCAACTTGAAGCTCTTAACTTGCCTTGATAATGTTGAAGGAGTCTGTTCATCCTAACATCCCACACCTTCACTGTGTTATCTGTGCCAGCTGCAGCAATGCAGGTCCCACTGGGATGGAAATCCACATGATTCACAAACCTGGAAATGGCAGTTACATCCAATTGTTTACATTCAACTCTTCCTAAGGAGCAAAAAGGGCTTTTCAAGAAGGGAAGCTACATCAGGATGCATTGAACAGTATGAAAGAAAGAACCTGAAAATTTGTACTGTTGAATTTCTCTTAAGACTTTCCTTATAACCCCTAGTAGGCTGCAGGATGATATGTAAGAGGATAATCTTCAACCTTCTGCATTCCAAGTGTTAAGGGCTGCAGCTACAAACCTCCTGAAATCTGATGGATCCAACTGTCACAACAACATTTCCAAGTGTTCATTACATGTTTGCATAATATGTCTTCTATTAAGTGACCAGGACTTCCAGAGCACTGTGTGGAAGACTAAACAGATTTTTCTTCTATTATGAGTAATTTTGCAATGAAACTTACTGAATTTGTGTCTGAAATCATATGGTGCCACTTGGAAGGTAAAAAGGCTGAGATCAAATTCCTTTCTGGACCTGTATGTAATCATTTTTTATTTGAACACACAAGCACAGCAGAACCTTCAGAACCTTCAGTGAAGAGTACCTTGTAACTCCTCATGCAATTCTCACAAGAAATTGAATAAAGTTTCTTATCCTTTGAGTATTCTCATAACAAATGCTGAGGAGGTTGAGATACATCAACAGATTGTGTAGGCAAGCTATATTCTTAAGAGCACTGGAAAAAAAATAACTGCCTGAATTACTTCAGTGTATACTACCTGGGAAGAACACAACTTTGTCCTTAAGAATTCAATGCAGCAAGAAATGAGGAAGATTCCAGTCTCAGTTCTCCAAGGACTTGTTTTGTGTTTCTAGACAAATTAACTTTTGCTGGGGCTCAATAGACTACATTAACAAATTCTGATCCAGCTGCTGGTTTTCACATAACCTTACCATTCAAAAATTTGAGGATGAAACATAGTATCCAAGTACAGCTGCCAGGACACTTTTAGTCTATTTCAACACAGAGCAAAAGGTTAAAAAAAAAAAGCACTTAACATGGCTAGAAAAGGAAATAAAACTTAAGCATCTCCAAGAAGAAATACATAAAGAAACTTAGGCTTGATGTGCTGGACAGTTATCAAAATATAACCCCCAAGGTCCTAATCTGAAGAAGTCATAAAAAGGTCAAAGCAGTTCTGGAAACTCTTCTGGCATCTCATCCTCTGCTGGCTCTTTTTGTAGCAGGTGCTGAAGCTTTAAGATGTAGAAATGATTGCCAGGACAAGGACATTTGCCTGCTGCCATGAAATCAGGTGTACATTCACTGATTTCAGGAATCAGAAGGCTGGTCCTCCTGCAGCACCAGGTACTTACCCCCCATGCTCACAGAAGGAGTGGATACATTCTCTGCTGGTTTTATCCCACAGCTTGACAGTTTTGTCATCGCTGGCTGACACGATCAATCGTCCATCAGGAGAGAACCTAAGAGAAGAGGGAGAGCAATCAAGAAATGCCCACAAACAAAAGGTGCAACAGGTCAGCTGGCTTTGGCCAAGTCTCAAGGTATGTTGGTAAACACACCTAGCACTGCAAGAAGTCACCCTGGCAGCGGGGAGACTAGAAATCCAATCGTTTAAAGTTGAACAGAAGAAAAGGCAAACCATAAGGCCTCAAACTAGCCCTAATTCTACGAGCACATCAAATTGCCCTCAGGAAAGTCCTGAGTCTGACTTAGGATCTCCTGTCCTACTTGTTTCAATTTAAATGTATCTCAAGTTGTTTCTCTCCCCTAATTCAAACCAATTCGTACCTTTGCCACAGCATTCAGAGCAACACAATCACTCCCAAGATAAGAGCTGCAGCAGGAGAAGCTTCATCATTTGAGTGCCTCAGAAGAATGTATGAAGCTCCTACCTCCAAATTTCATGCTCCTCAGAGAAGGGTCTGAGTCCCTAACTAGAGAACACCATCAAACATACTGGAAAACATTCATTCTGCTTTATTGTAGGCATCACAGCTTTATTGTGGACAACTACAGCTTTTCACCTAGAGAGAAACTGTGGCTTTATCCTAAACACACAACAAAAACTCCTCAACCAAGTCTGAGACAGATATCAGGAAATAAAGTCTTTATAATGGCATCACCTTCAGCATTTTGGAAGGAGCATGGGTGATTATTTTTAATTAGAGGCAGAACAAATCTACAGGTAACCAAGCTGAAATAGCAATATAAATCTCAGTTTGCTTCTGTTAGCAACTTCAAGGTGCTGAAGTCTCCATACAAGGAAAAAGCAAAACATAAAACAAATCACTAGGCAGAAAAGCCTCTGCTTGACAAAGATCACTGAAGAAATACAAACTGGGTACACAACTATTACCTGAAGGGATTTTTCTGCAGGTTAGCAACATCTTTCAGTCACTGGACACACTTGCAACCATCCTGAATTGCGTTACACAAGAGCATGCCATTCAGTCTCTGCTTTGAGGGCTAAATCCCCATCTCTAGTTGATGGAAAGCCATACTTACCTGGCACAACGAACCCAGTTGATGTGTTGGCTAAGTGAAAACAGAAACTTCTGCCTGTGGACTGTCCACACTTTAACTGTCTTGTCATCTGAAGCTGTCACTAGGGACTGGCCATCGCTGGAGAAGTGAACGCTCCTTACAGTTGCTGTGTGAGCCTTGAACACTGTAGATTCTCCTTTGCTACACAGAGGGAAAGAGTGCTGTAAAAGTGCACAACAGGGCAGCAGAACCATTGTGTGCCTGAAAACACAAAGCTGCTGTACTCTGAGCAGTGCTATTAACCATCACTGCTAAGGGAACTGCACGTGCTTACATTAAGATGACACTGAGCAACTCCAAACTCATGCTTGAGAAGCTACACAGAACCCAGAGCCACAACCAGTTGGACTAGTTCAATAGTGGAGCCCAGGCCACAGGAATCTATCTGTGTTCCTTAGAAAGGGGCAAAAATGCTATTGCTGATTTGTGCAACCACTTAAAACTATTTTTATGGAAGCATCAATCTAAAAAGATGCTGAGATTCTGTACCATTACCAGCTCCTTTGCTGCAAGGCAGGGGAGGAGGGAGTTCACCTCAGTTCATCTAGGCAGAGCCAAGCAGGCAACAACCTCAGCACTGCTCCTGTAGTGGCCCCTCCAATGCAGCATCACACAGCTGAATTCAGCATGCCTGATGATGTACAATTAAGCAAGCTAGGCAAGATGAAGGCAAGGTCTTGCTGTTGCCCTTTACCCATCATTTCCAGATAAATGCAAGCAGCATTCTTCTGGCAAATAAAAACAAGGCATATTCAGAGATCCAACAGTATGTGGGAATCTTGGTTCAAGGTACATCTCCAGCATGTACTGTGCTACCAGGAGCATCATATTGGCAGACAGAAGAGAACAACAGAAAGACAAGGTGCTTTACCCCCTTTCTCCTTAGGATTTAACAGGCTTTATACTGAGGCTGAGAACTACCAAAACTGAAAAAGCCAAAAAAACCCCTTCAAATACTACACACCTTCCAGCAACACTCCCTCCCTCCTCAGAAAAGGTCACAGCTGCCTAGTTTTATTTAATCCTTTATCTGCCAGAAGGCAAGGAACAGTAAAGGTTACTGCTCAGGAAAAGTTCTTTCTGTCCAAAAACCACAGAACATCCTCAAGTCTGATTAAAAACTCATACAGAAACATGAAATGACAAAATTTCTGTCAGCATGGCTTATAAAAAACAAATCCCAAAGACAAATCCACACACCAGGGCAGCATTAACTCCTCCAGTAACACATCACCTTTGAAAGGGACTGCAAGTTCTCAGATTCTCTGGCAATAACATCTTGGTCCACAGACTACAGGAACCACCCAACACAAGTTCAGTTTTCTCATCACATCCCAGTCCCTTCTTAAAATGTATACATTAGCTTCTGGTTCTTTCCCTCAACCAGATCCTAGTCCCATAGCCAGAGAACTGCTATCAAGAAGCAAGGAGAAACCCCAAGCTATAGTTTAAAGGTAAAAAGAGAGTCAGAAGGGAACAAACACTTACACACTGGGCACCCACAAACGAACTGTTTTGTCTCTAGAGCCTGAAGCCACCAGGTGGCCAGAAGGGGAGAACTGAACACACAACACAGCATCTTTGTGGCCCACAAAGCGATAAGCTCTCATCTGAGGTTTCATGTTCCAGATCATCAAGCAGGAATCCATTGAGCCAGTTGCTGCAATACAAAGGAAAAACAAAAGCAGACAAGAACCAAACTTGTATCAGTTCTCCTCCAACTACACTGAAAGCACATTTCACACTCAGCTCAGCATCACAGCTTCCAGCAACCTCAAGGGTATCATCCTTTGAAGCTTCCCCAATGTACTGCATGCTGTGTGTTTCATTAGCAAATCAAACAATAACAAGTCAGTCAGGTATTGGCTTGGACTGAGAATTTCCCTCCAAGAGTCAGGTCATGCAACAGCTGCAGAGACAAAAGCCACACAAGGTGTAAAATTTCTTGATAAAACACACAGAAGGTCTGTGAATGAAGTTCTCTTATCACTTTTATATTGGGAGGCAGAGGCAGCTATCAGCTGCATCAGGTTAAATATCAATTAACACACTACCAATGAAACAGAGAAGCCCTGTGAATTGGCTGGGGATACAGAGAACAGAATCAACTCTTGCTGTGCATTCAAAGAACACAGTAAGTGGAAAGGAACAGATAGCAGACAACAAGAAAAACAGCAGCAGGGAGAGAGGGGTTCCAAGACAAGTTTGATTCATTTTCATTTCCTTGCAGCTTCCAGAGCCTTGTGTAGGTTGCAAGATCCACCAGAGGATTATTCCCTGCTAAACTGCTGCATTTGTCTTTATCCCTGCCTACTGCACCCAAGCCTACAAACCTTAATGCCTTTGCCTTATCTCCTATACAAACCAAAGCAATGTTCATTGTGCCATACAGACTGAACAGCCACTTCACCAAGAGCAAGAAAGCCTCCTGGTTCCCACTCCATGCACATGCAGTGGGTTACTGAACAGCAACTAGGACACAAGCCTGGGCATAACCAGAGGTACTGTAGAAAGGGGAGAAATGGAAGCTGGAGGAGAAAAAGTAAGAGTTAACCTTAAGTTGACTACATGGTAAAGCTATATATGTGAAGTGATAAACAACAGTACATGTCCCTAAAGCTCTAGCAGGATGTACACAATCTGCCCCACTATGGCTCAACAACAGGATTTTTTTCAAAGCACATAGAAACATTCAACCTGAAATTGTCTTCACCATGAAAACACATTTTCTGCTCTTGTAGAGCTCAGTACCTCCACTGCTCCCCCCACTTATCTAAAGGAGACAAGCTCTTTCTTTAGCATCAAGCCAGCAAAACACAAGAGAATTTACCCAGTTGTTTCTTATTGAGACTGAAATCCACACTAGTGACAGCATCCTTGTGGCCTTTGAAGTGTCTCTCCAGGGATGGATCTTCCTATGAGACAATAATGTTCAGACACTAGAGAATAGGAACCATTTTCTCACAATAAAACCATTTTATTTCTACAAGCAGCAAACCAAGCCACATCCTCATCCCACAGAAGCCAGGTAGAGATAAGAAGACCATGCAACACAAAATGTGAATTTCCCATGTATCAACAAACTTCAAAACAGGCCAATTATCCATGCTGACAGCCTCCCTGGAACCTGGCTGACCTGCAGGAATCATTCATGCATTTTTACAACATACTGCTGCTACAGAGAGCCCAAAGCTGACTTTGGAACACATCAGCCATGGCAATGACTACTTGAGCCAAGAGTCAAGCTCAGCTCTGACAGCTGCTCAGCTCAGCCCAGGTGTAGCCAAGAGGCCCTGCTTGCACAGAAGATACAAATTTGCAAGACTTGACACACCTGTCAAAACAGATAGGTAGAACAAGATAGACTGACCCTCTACCCTTCTCCTCTGTCTAGGCCACACAATGTGTGCCTGCCTACACAGCACCTTGCTGCAAAGGCCAAACAAATCCTTAAGTCAGGTTGTGGGAGGGAACAACAACAGCAAAAGAAAACCACACACCACACCACCACTACTGACAGAACCATTACAAAAGGTTTTAACACTTGAAAACTGTCCAGACTCTAGAACAAGCTGACAACCTTCAATCTGTGCTCTCACATACACAGCCTCTGTCTTGCTGGCAATCCCCACCACAGCTTGCTCAAGCAAGCACCCACTCCCAGAGGAACAGGGCTGGCCTCCCACCACAACATCCAGCACTAGCCCTCCCCAGTAGAGCTTGACCCACCTGTGCCCCTCTCCCCCCAGCCCACAGGAAGCCCCTCCACAAACACAGACCACTCTCAGCTGCAACAGGACCTCAAGACTCAAGGCTGCCCCATTCAGCCCCAGCAGCATTAAGCTCCCCCAAGCCCAACTCTGTTCCCAGTCCATCCCAGGCCCAATTGCATGACGACAGTTACTAAGCTCAAGTAATCTGCCGCTGCACTGCTCACCCCCGTTGGCACTAAGCCTCCCCTAAACTCAGCCCTGCCTCCCAGCAGCACCCCGGCCGGAGAACTCCCCCAGCCCCAGACACTCCGGCCTGGCACCAGGCCTGCCTTCCCCTCAAAAAAAGCATCAGGGCCACCCCTTTCTCAAGTCCTGCACCGCGCTACCACCCAGGGGTCACCCCCAACAAACCTCAAGCCCAAGGGTCCCATACACCACCCTCAAACACTTCACCTGGCCCGAGGCCACTGCCCTCGTCTGCAGCACCCTCTCAGACGCCTTAGCTGCCCCTGACCCGGCCCCTGAACCCCCCCCCCAAGCCTTCCCCGTCTCCGCGGCACTAAGCCACCGGGGCCGCAACAGACTCTAGGTTGACTCCCCAGACCTTTCCCCCTCTAAGCCGAGGCGCGGGGGCACCAAACCCCCAAGCTGCAGTAGGCCCCTGCCAGGCCACCCCCTCACCAGCCAGCCGGCAGCCATGACACCTCCCGCGCACGGCCACTCAGTTCCCGCGCTACCCGCGCCCCTTAGCAACGGTTCCGCCCTTAGAGGGGCCGCGGCGCGCCGGACCGGAAGGGGTGGGCATTTCCCGTTGCGGGCGGTTGCAGTGCCAGGCTGGGGGCTATAGTATGGGAAGCGGTTACTCTCTGCTCCCGCCAGTCAGTCCAGCAAGCCTGGTTGGAAGTGGAGTCCCAAAAAAGGGTCGTTTAAATATGTTGTGATTGCACTCCCACTTATAAAAGCGGGAAATAGGAACCTCTGCTTTTATTGGAGGACTCCACCACTCTAAAGAACCCCAACCCATTTTGTAGGCGATACAGCAGCAGCATCTGTGGTGGCCATAGAGGGCTACTTCACTTACAAAGTCCTCAGCCCTGCGGTGCGACTGCGTAACATCCACAACCAGAGCAAACAGCAGCCTGTTGGCGAGACATTCACACCTGGAGCATTCCAGAACAAATGTCAAAAGAAAAAGAACTTAAAAATATTCATGTCAAGGTCTTTGGAAGAAAAAAGGCTGCCAGGAGCAATAAGCACACATAAGGTCCTGTGGTAGAGACCATAGGTTCTCCACATAGGCCAGTTCAGCTAGGGAGGCACTGGTTAGGCTTTGTCCCAACATATGAACGTCTCTGTAATATCTGCCCTGGGTTTGGGCAGGATGGGATTTACTCCTCCCCCAGAAACCGTGGCTCTGCGAGCTAGCCCCCTCCCAACGCCCCAGCCAGGGAGAAGGACCTCAGCCCACGTGCTGTCACCCCACCACAGGCAGCAAGCACCCAAGTGTCACCATCAGCTGGAGAAACATGGCCATGCTGTTCTTCAGATGGCCACCTGAGGGCAGGCTGAGGCCTCGTCCAGCCTTCAGCTTTTCCGAAGATGGCAGAGATAAGCAGGAAAACTGGATCAAATCCAACATATTTCATTTAAGAGGAATCATGCCAAACTAGCCAGCTTCTTTGCTAAGACTACCATAACGCTGGGTGAAAAGAGTCTTGAGCCAGCCTCTTTCAAATACCATTTCCCAGCTTGCACCCTAGGCATTGCAGAATAATTCTCAGCAAGTCCTTCCCTGGGGTTATTTGTATGATCATGAATCAGGAAGAGAGCAGGACCCCCAGGATCTGCCACCTCTGTCATAAGGACAGAGCCTTGCATTGCCAGCCCTGACAGGGCTGCAGTCCCTGCCCGCTGTGAGGCAGCACAGAGCCACCTTGGGCAGCAAAGCCATTACCCAGCATCAGACCCACTCAGAATTCAGGTTTGGGCATGAAATTACAGCTAACCTTTGACTTCAAACCCAATTCAGAAAGCTCTGAACTTTCCACTAGAGTAAGTGGGTCTAAGTTTAGCAACTAAATTGAATGTTTACCATGTATGTGCTGCAAACCCCAGCTCCCACGTGTCCTGTTAATATTTAAACTGCTGAGCACACCAGTTTCTATACATACTGCTGCAGTTTAGGAATATGCCAACTGGAAGACAGTGTGCTAGGCTTCAGGAAGCCACTGAGATGAGACTTCTGAAAAAGCTGAGGTTCTACACAAGACCAGTGATGGGAAGAAGTATTTGCTGACTACAGAGGCAGCACCAAAAGATGTAGAGTTGGTTAAGACAAAGTGCACAAGCTAAGATGGAGCCAGCAATAACACCCAGGTTTCCCAGTTGCACTCTCAGGGCAAGGTCATCCTGTCTCCCTGGTCACCATGATCCCAGCATGGGTATTCCACAACTGTTTTGTGTCCCATCCAAATATACACTAGAAAGGAGGCAGGGGCCTTGAGCAACCAACCCTGCAATGTTTTGGCATATATGAACCCAACCTGCTGGGATGGGACAGCCACTTTGATTCCAGAGAGCACAGCAGGGTTTTAGGCAGCCTAAGCAGACAGCTACAAAGAGCCAAAGCTATCAGGTGAAGATCCATGTCATTCAGAGACTTGCTGTCCATACTTCCCTCTTTGCTGCTGTGGAAGGAGGCAGCTACAGACAGTTTAGGCCCTGCAGAGGGAACCTGTCCACCAAGGAGCTCAGCTGATGACAGTGTTAGGGTCCCATTGCTCCCATGGGGAAAGGCTGCTTTACACCAGTTGAAGATGCAGCTTGCTGCCACATCAGTGATTTTCTCTCTTGCTGATGACTTCATCCACCCATGTGTGCCAACCCCATCTATTTATAGCCCACAATTGTCCTCTCCCACCTGCCTTTGTGCTTATTTTCTTTTCTTATGGAGTTAAGACAAGGAAAAAAACCAAACTTTTCCTCAAGTCAATCTCTCACTGACCTAAATGCAAATTTGTTCAAGCAAATGCAGAGAGCTGCTTTGATACTGTGTGAGTAAGAGGAGAAAGGGGAGGAGAGCAGACTCTGCTGCTATCAAATGGATCTTTACTGCTACGTAACAACTAGGCAATGAAGCAAAAGCCAGGGGAGTTTAAAGAGGAAGCTCAGCCAAAGGTCACCTGGCTGTCCTAGGTGCTTGTTATCAGAACCTTGAAAAGAGGGAGGCAGGTGGCATGAGCTGATTATAGCAACAAGTGAAAAAGGCTGACAGGGCTGGGGAGCCTGTCACCCCCCCTCAGCACTCAGCCTGCAGGGGTGTTTTGCTCTTGTAAAACAAAGGGTTGCCAGAGCCCAGGCTCTGGAGCTACTCAGGCCACTAAGAGAAAATTTGTCTCTCAGATCCAAAGCATCTGCTAGGCAGAGAGCCAGAAAGCTCCCTGTTAATGGCAATACCATTTTTTATTTGCTTTGGAGGTGATTTGTACTACTTTCACTGCTCACCTGTAGAGATGAAGTGGTGAGGAAAAAGGGTGACAGGGGGACAGAAACATACTGACACCAGGACAGGCTTAAAAGTAAAGCTCAAATGGGATCCAGCCCAGTGGTCAACACTGATTGGAAAGCAGCCTAATGGAGACAGATGAAGAACTCAAAACATGCTCCTCCAGCACTGTTCAGGCAGATAATACCTTCCTTGTTTGTAAGGTTGGAGGGGTTGGGCAACAATGCCCCTGCTGGTTGCCTCATGAGTGGGGAGCTCCATGTCCCAGTGCCTCATTTCTGAAGCTTTCCAGCTGGGCACCACTGAGATGTGCAGAAATGTCCTTATGGTCTTTGCTGTGCTGGTGGCTCTGGAGCTCCTGCTTCCCAGCCTTTGGCACAGAGTGGGGAGCAGCAGAGCAGGGACTGCAGCCAGTACCCTGGGTGCTGGCGTTGCCTTGCTTTGCCTTCCCTGTGTGTTACTCTGATGGGGTCCTTTCCAATCCCCTTTATTTCCCTCTGGGTTGCCCAGCAGTGTAGGGAAGTCCATTTCCCAACCTGAATGAAGGCAAGAAAACAGAAATCTCATTCTGTTTGCAGCTCATTTCTTCTCTAGAGAGAGAGGGGCTCAGTGATTTGGAAAGCACTGCTTCTGCAAAGCAGCAGGCATACATCCAGGCAATGTTCCTCTCCCAGATTTCAGCATTCTCCCAGTGGCTGCTTTGTGGGATCAACTGGAAGTAAAACATTATAAAGATTGTCCAAAGGAAATGGAAGAAATGGGAGGTGTGGAACCTCCTTTTTCCCTTGGTTTGGTTCCTCTGGTTCTCTTTGCTCTTTCAAATGTTTCAAAAGGAAAGCAACATAATCAATCCTACTCTGTAAAGCTTTAGAAACAACGCCCTCTCTACAGGATGAGGAGCTTTTCCTGTAAAGGAGAAGGCTGAGCTCCAGAGCTCAGATGTCAATAAAGTTGTGTTGTACAGCTGTAGGCAATGAGAGGACCATGCTGTGTCCAGTCACATCCAGAAGTGGGTCTGCAGGGAGGGGTAGGGATGGCTGCAGTGTGTTAGGCATCCCACTGGCCCATTTCTGAACTTCTTGTGATTCATTGGGGAAATATCTTACAGGTGTTGGCTGCACATGCTTTAAAAGCCAAGCAAAATGCTCCCATCTGTAAACACTACAGGACTGCACAGCAGTAATTTCTAGTCTCTCCAGGCACTGATAGTATTTTTGCTCCAAAAGAAGCATAATGGGCTGGTGAAAGATCATGGCCACTTTTAGAGGAGCCCATCATACACCTCAGCCCAGCCTAGCCCACCTGGACAGTCAACCTGTGCCTGATAGGAGTTGTCATAACCTTTGTCACAGCCACTAAGCATTCTCATGCTCCAGGTATGTGGTGCCATGGTATGCTTTGACCTTTCAATGTGCTCCCTCTCTGATGCTGGTTGCATTGTGCCTTTCATCCTTTGGCTTCTCTCTCCCTGGAGGAGTTTAACTGGGAAGAAGACATTTTGCCTCCTGTTTCTTGTATTTGACAAGAAAGGGAAAGGGAGGCATGAAGCAATTTGCCCTGAGATACCCTCTCTGGATTTGAAGAGCTGGCAACAGTTTTTCCTGAGCCAGCTTTGCATGTTCAACATAAACTACACTGACCCAGTGCCTCCAGATACAATCACAACACTGATAAAGCTTCTTCAGGCCAGCATGTAAAGATCTGGGAACAAGGACTCCTCACACACCCTAAGATCTGTTCTGCAGCTGGAAAAGCTCCCTAGTAGCAAGCTAGCCTTTCAAATGGGCTATGAATACTTCTGCCAAACAAGAGGAAAGGGTTTTCCTTGTTGAAACACATTGCAGCGAGCCTTTGTGGGGCACAAACCTCCTTCATGCCAGCAGGATTCATGCAATGAACCCATCTGCATTGACCTGGTGTCTGAGCTCCTGCTTCTCTCCCTCTTGCAGTCCAGTGTGAGGCAGGTTGGTTGCAGCAATTTACAAGTCTTAGAATAGGGGAGGTTATTTCTAAGGTGGCAGAAACCCAGCAGGCAGCTGAGAGCCCAGTAAATAGCCCCAGGTTACTGTTCTCTAACAATCTATTCCACAGAGCTTCAATACTGCATTAAGTGCTGGGACATGGGAGGAACAGAGGATATTTCACTGTCTAGCTCCAGACTTTTGCAAATGAATATAAATCCTCCACCCAAAACACAGATCCAACTAACAAGCCAGTTCCTAAAACGTTCTGAGCTTTGAAAAGTGTCCATGCTCAGCTTTTGGGTTTCACTTTATCTCTGGAAAATCCTCAGCAATGTTACCTTGCTCCAAGGGTAAAGCTCACCAAGTGCTCAAACAAGTCGAGGAGCCACAAGCAATGTGCAGTTTTTGGCCACAGGGTAAATGCTTTGAGGTGGAGAGCCAGGGTGCCTGCATCACAGCCACATCTCCCACCCCTGCCTTCAGGAAGCAACTCACTCCTTCTTCTCCTGTAAAAGCAGAAATGGGAAGAAAGGAGCTGGTCACCACAGGAAGATGGACAAGTCAAAAAAAAGAGGCACTAGGGCTGCAGTGTTTTTGAGATGTGCTGCTTTGAGTCATCCTGGGGTGCAGGAGAAGCCACTGTCCCCTGCAGCACCTCAGACCTTCTAGAAAGAATTTATTTCCCACCACAAGTCACCCAGCCCTGCATTTCTTGGTCAGGTTTACTCCCTCTTGGAGAGCAGGCACATTCCTCTGCCTCTGAGCTCAATGCCAGGTCCACAACGTGCCTGATAGATAAACCAAGCTCCATCAAGATCAAGAGCATTCTTTTCCATCACTGTACCTTGACCCATTGTACAAGATCTTTTTTATCAGCTTCTGGAGATGTGGGAAGCAGCTGGATCTGTGGGAGGCAGGGACAGCATATCAGGCTTCTCAAAAATAGAAAGATCAGAAAGGTTAGGCTCAAGCCAAGTGAGGCAGACAAAGACCATAACCCCTGCCAGGAGGATGAGCAATGCAAACAGTGGATGCCTCTATCTGAAGTAGAGATTCTTTTTCCCAGTCACAGCAGAGGAATGTGTTTTAAATAGCTGGCTTTTGGCCTCCTGTTTTGTTTGCTCTTCCAAAGACAAAACCAAAAGGGACACCATATCCTGTTTTATGGAAGCACAGAAGGAAGCATCAGTGAAGAGGCAGAACATAGAAGCACAGAATGATTTGGGTTGGAAGGGACCTTACAAATCATCTGGATTGAACTCCCCTGCCATGGGCAAGACATCTTCCACTAGACCAGATTCCCAAAGCTCCATCCAGCCTGGCCTTGAACACTTCCAGGGAGGGGCATCCACAACTTCTTTGGTAATCTGTGCCAGTGCCTCACCACCCTCATGGTGAAGAACTTCTTCCTTACATCTAATCCAAATCTACCCTCTTTCAGTTTAAAGCCATTACTCCTTGTCCTATCACTATATGCCCTTGTAAAAAGTCCCTTTCCAGCTTTTTTTAGGCCCCCTTTAGGTACTGGACCAAGTCTAGACCAGCCTAAAGGGAGACATGTAGAAAGCCTCCTGCTCAGCCTGCTGAATTTGTAGATATTAATCTACACAGCCAGATAGGAAAATTATCACAGGAAAATGCCTGCTAGGCTTCAGGATGCTCCAAGCAGCCAGAAGGAGAACAGGGGGGATATCACTCAACAGCTCCTCAGGTCTTGCTTGGTTTCTTGAATAACCATCACTGCACAAAAGGCCAAGACTCTCAGCTGACCTGAGCAGGCTTCACAGTCTCCACCACAGCTGCATGCATACTTCCAGTCACTCAAGAGCCACATGGCTACTGCCTGGTTTACAAGCTCATGGTAACTTTTAACCTGTGCAAGTAGAAGCAGAAGAGCAGAATGAGGAAGTGATCTACTGAAACTTGCCCTGTGTCAGGGACTTCCCTGGAGAATCAGCAGGAGACAGGTGCTGCCAGCCCACAGAAGTGCCACACTAAACCAGGTGCTGGGGAATGGCCAAGCACTGGTTCAAGCTGGGTGCTCTGTTCACAGAAGACAGTATCTCTCCCAAGTATGGGCAGGGGCTGAGCACTAATTAGAGCTGAGGTGCCAGGCCAGTTGTTTCTAACTCCTGTAGCTTTATCATGTGTCTTTCAGTATTCTGTATTCAGCTGAAGAGAGATGGTCTCCAATTTCAGGGGGTAGGAGACCTTCACACTAACAGCATCCAGTGTTTTATTTCCCTAGTCCTGCAGAACAGTCCTCATGGCAAACCTAAAATCACCACAAAGGCTCCTAACTAGAAGGCACAGGGGAAGGAGCCCACTTCCTAAGTCAACTTCATGAACAATTAGGGTTGGCAGCATTTAGCTCTGGCAGATTACTGCAATTTTCTAATCAGCAAAGGTTTATTAGAAACTGCAGAGGTTCAGTAAGAGACCAGCACAGGGAGGGATAGGCTACTTCATCTGCAACTCTCCTGACCTTCATGAAAGAAACCCTCCAGCAGAACATAGTTACCATAAATACTTACACCATGACAAAAGATGTCAGAAATGCAAGCTGTTGACATTATGGGATACTTAGCCAAAATGAAACCTTATGCCTTTCAAACTGTGAGCTGTAAGCTGCAGCCAGTTTTATGAGAGTGTGTTATGCTATCCTAGAGCTTAGAGGTCTGGAAAGTGCAGCTGACAATGAACCCACAATACTAATTTCTTAGAAGGAAGTTCATTTCCAAATGATACAGAACTAACTTGTTGCCAAGTTCTGAATCTAAGCCAAACAAGTTCATAAAAGGGTTAGACAGCTCAACACAGAATGAGTTTAGTTCACCAGCACTTCTATGTCCTGGGCTGTATCCTCTGGCTCAGGGGATTGGCAGGAGCATAGTGCACACCAGCATCTTCCCTTGCTGTCTGCTCCTAGCTGGGTGGATGTTTCAGCTGACTCATTTGTCACATACAGTGAGCCAAGACTCAAGTATTCAAGGCTCAGTTTTGTTTGTGCAAAACACAGCTCAGTGGTATGGGATTCTCAGGCTTGCTTAGTTCTTCCTTCTGTCTCTTGTGAGACTGAGCAGAAGACAGGCCACCATCTCCAAAGAGGGCAGACACCTCCACACAGGGCTGCTCTGCTTCTTGTTTGTAAAGTGTTACAACACACTGTGTAAACAAACAGCCTAACCTCGGGTGAAACACACATCTCAGATAAATCCCATGCAAAGGGTTAGTCACACTGATGTCACACTGATGTTGCAATCATTGGTGTCATGGATAAAAAATGACCCAAAGAGGAGGAGGATGAGAATCTTCCATCACAGCTTATTTATATTAATCATCAAAAAAGGCTCCCAGCTCTCTTGTGCTAGCACAACAACTACTTGCACCTGCCTGTTGTCTGTTATCTTAGCTCAGGACTATGCTAGAGCAGACTTTCAGCCACACCTCTGCAGTGGACTGCCTTGTTCTTACAACTTCAACCAAACACCAAAAGCATGATCTTACTGCAACTGCTTTATAGACATTTCTTGCACAGTTACAGGAACAATTCCTTGCAGCTAGAAAGATCTACTCTCATCTCACCTCCAGAGGACGTAATTAGAAGCAAAATGCTCCTAGTACCAATCACACCATAAGCTCTTACAGAGGCAAATGGCCTTGTTCAGGGTGCTACAGCACCAAACTTGCCTCTGAGCTGAGCCATGGTTGCTGCTCTGCTGGTGAAATTAGCACTCACAATGGTTGCTCTGGGCTTAGACCATGGAAAGGAGGCTTTAGCATGAAAAAAAATAATCACTAGTTATTTCATTAAATTGTTTTAAGTTAAACATACCTTTTACATAACCTCTCCCCTTCCCAAGTGAAATACAGCTGTGGAGATGTGATGCTTTTACAGCTTCTGACCTAATGCTTTGATGCAGTAGAGGAGGTAGAAAGATGATACAAAGCCCACACAGGCTAAACCACTTCTGCAGCAGGGAAATCAAACCCCTTACATAGTAAAGACAACCACAGAGAGCCAGGTCACTGAGCTAAAGCAAAAGGTCAAGTGAACAAACTGAGATACCTGCCTGGTTTTCTCAGGAGTGGGTGACTACTTAGATTGTGCAACTGCTCTGTCTCTGCTCTGCAGACACAGCCTGATGTCCAAACGCTAGCACCTGCAACAGTGTTACTCTGCATTGCTATCATTTGCCTGCACTGTGTAAACAAACAAACAGTGACTCACAGCTGATAGGCTTGGAGAAACCCAGGGCAAGGGCTATGACACAGGCTGTCATCACCTCTCATTTGCCCAAAGATACCATCATGCAGAATGGGACTGACTGCAGCAGGTAACTCCAGAGAGGAAGCAAGGCTGGATGCTGAGGCCAAATCCTCCTGCCCATGCTTGTCTTGAGCAGCAGCTTGTCTGAAGCCAGGCTCACAGCAGCACACATTCACTCTAGCAACTTGGTGGCATTCAGTCTAACTGGCAACAGCAGCTCTGACCTGGCAGGATAGCCCACAAAGGTGGATGTTCACACTTTATCCTCATCCACAAGCACCTCTTCCCCCAGTGCTGTGTGCCATCCCACCCTCCAGAGAGCATTAGCATTGGGTGAGTGACAAAAGTACAGAAGATACTAGATAAAAATTAAAGTTTAACCTTTCTCTGCCTTCCACTGCTGACAAACAGTTGCAGGCAATCCAGGAATCTTTTCCACTCACTTGGCTTCTGATTTGTGAACAACTTTATGTCCTCAGTCATGCAAGGAGCTCCACCAACAGCAGACCTAAGGAACTGTGATCCCTCGTGGATTTAGTATTTGGATAATTACTTTCTGCACATTTGGAGGTTGGGTCTTTTTCCCTCATGGCTACTCTGGCTCAAGTTTGTTACAGCCTCTTTCTTGGTCAGTGTATTGTAAGGTCTCTATTCATGGGATATGTGGTTTCAAAGATCCTCAGGGACCTTTAAAAGCTTTACTGTTCTTTGAGTCTTTCATTGAACTGAAGCATGGGCACCACATTCAAAGCCACCAACAGGCTGCACAACCACAGCACAACCACTTGCCACCATGAAGGTCAGCTTCAAACAGATGGAAAAGGAAGCCAGTAGTGAATCATATAACAGCCAGGCAAAAGTCCTTTAAAACACAAGAGAATTTTGATGCCAAATCTCAAAAGGCATCAAAGCAGAAAATTCTTTTTTGTAAGCCCCATTTCCTCAACTCCCAGAGATATAGTCTGAACCTCCAAACAGCTTCAACAGTCACCATCTAGCTACCAGATCTTCAAGTCTGAATGCCCAGAGAAGCTCTCCAGTCTAACTCTGTAGTCTTGTTCTTCTCTCACAAACAGTAACCAGCCACAACCTCCCAGCATAAACCCTCTTGTCACAAGAGGAGACTCAGTCCTTTATCTTTGCAGGACTGCCTGGTACCAGTGGAGAAGCAGTAGCCGTATGTAAATGGATGGCTGATTCATGGTGGGACACTGGTCTATTTTCTTGTCTTCACAACACAACCTCACCCAGCACAAGACAGCTGTAAAGCCAGTTCCCTGTCTGGTGCCTTTCCAAGCCACACTGGCTGCTCTGGGATGAACAACCAGAGACTAAAATGGCTTTGTGGAGGCTGTGCTCCTTCAGGCTTTGTCTGGTTGTAATTAAGCCATCTCATTCTTCTTGATGGAGGTTTGGTGGGGAGGGTATCCAGTCTGCATTGCTCAGCAATGTCTGAAAACACCATGTGAGCAAGGAGACAGTGCAGAGACAAGGACAGAGGCTGCCAGGATCTGCTTGCAGGCTGCAAAAGAGGAGCAGAGCCATGCTAAGACCATCAGTTTGAGCTTCCAGTGACATCACCCCATGCCTTCACCTCCTTTGACATGCATCCAGAGACACATAGTCCTCTCCCCACCCTCCCTTTCTTGCCCAGCAGGGCCCAGCTATGCCCTTTACTCTCACTCTGGACAGTCCAGGTGTGAGCTGGGGCTGCTGCACCACCCTAAAGGTGGAAGCCAGGACTTGAGCACTGGCAGGGTCAGGGCCATGCAGGAAAGAGCCACCCCAGTTTGCAGTGAGCTCACTGCAGCACAAAGAGCCAAGGTGCTTTACTCCTTCAAGCACCTTCTACTTCAAGATTCTTGGAGTGTCCTGCCTAGGTTAAGGAGCTGAACTCAGTGATCCTAGTGGGTCCCTTCCAGCTCAGTTGATACTGTGAGATTAATTAAAAGTCATTTCACTATAGGACAATTGAAACTTGCAAGACAAGTAACTGGTGGGACTGCTACTTGCTAGCAGCCCTATTTACTATTCAAGACCCAAGCTGATGTTTGCTTAAAGACCCTCCATGGTCCAGCACAGCTCTTCCACTAGCCACAACAGTTCAGCAATATCTGAGGCTACAATAACTGTTAAACTGTGGTCCTGTGGTTTGGGTGAAAACTTGGCTTAGATAATATCAAAACATCTCTTGAGATGAGCAAAGATGAAGCAAATTTGAGCAAACAGGAGATGTGCAGAGCCCCAGGCTAAGCAGAGTGGTGCCAATGTCTCCATCTCAAAGAGTCAACCCAAGGGCCAACTGACCTCATCTCTTACCCAGAGCCACATTAAACTCTTCCCAAAGAGGTGCAAGAACCCCAGCCTGCCCACATAGGTCTCAACCTGCCATCCAGTACCTCAGGACTGGTTCGTGTCTGGACCATAACCCCCTTTACTCCCTCAAGAAAGTATCCCTGATCATTATACCACCAGGTCACCTTGCTTCCCATTTAAGAACCTGAGTTAGATGGTCCATCTCACTAAAACTATGGCCTCATCAACTTCTGAAGACAATGAGAGACACATAAATAAACTCAGTTAAACCAGTTTTTCACAGTCCAATCATCCTTCAGCTAAGTTCCACAATTTCACAGCAACATGCTCCAGACAGGCTGGAGATGTTGGGAACAGGAGGTCCTCCTCAGCTACCACACAATACATACTATTCCTGGGTAGCTCTTTGTTGCCACCAGTTGTGCTGGGAACAGCACTGTGACACAGTGGATCCAATTTAGAGTAAAACCAAAAAGAGAAAGAAAATAGGGCAGCCTTGACAAGAACTGCTTGACTCACCCCTGCTGCTGTGTGTTAATATTGTTGCAGAATTGCCCCAAGCAGAGAACAATTCAGAAAAAGCTTGATGAGGAAAAGCTTGTGATGAGGAAAGCTCATCTGCTTTCCTTTAGCCCAGCTGCATGCCTGCCCAGGACAGATGCAGTTGGCATGTGTATGGAGATGGCTCATACATACTGAAGGAGCAACTCATTCAATAACCACACATTTATGAGACAGTTTCCAATCAAATCTTTTCTCCAAACAAAGATAACAGGCTATCCTCCATGTTCTCACCACAAGTAGATGACAGCTCCAGCACTCTGCTGTCTACAGCAAACAGCAGCATTGTTGTGCAAGGACCAACAAAGCCAACGTGACAATCCCAGCCTCAGGGCACCCAACCCTTGTCTAACTCAGAAAATATTGTGCTAGGCACTTACTCTATTTCTACATCTTCAGGAAGACTTCCAAGCTCTCTGTGGCACACTGGCAGATCACATGGCAGTGCCCCCAGCTAAGAAACATACCTGCTTGTCTGCTTGCTTAATGTTCTGCTCCTTGTGGGTGCACAAATCAAGGGAGATTTTTTACACTGTAGGTGAAAAAATGTCACTCTGTTCAAAATCTCATTGCTGTAATCTTCCTGCATTGGCTTCTCTCTAGACTAGGAGGACTGGTTACCCTTGAGTTAGACAGCAGGAGAACTGGGATCCACAGAGAACTTCATATACTAAACAGAAACCATCAAGATCAAGATGCTGAAGAGGGAGAACAGCCCAGGCACAGACAGCTGTATGTGCTTTACCTAGTCAGCACAGCAGATGCTGGTCTAAAGCAAAGAGCAAAGGCTGCAGGGGGCCAGCACAACTAAAACAAAGCAAGCAGCTCTGCAAGAACCTGCATACTGGGAAAAGATCTGCCACAAGGGCCTGTGCCAGGCATCTCCTGCAACTGGAGAGGTTTCACTCAGGCTTAGCAGGGGTGAACACACTGACACCACAAGTGCCCAGTGAGGGGTTGCTCAGCCAGCCCTGCTACAGTGAGCAGCAGACCTGACAGGCACCTGAGGAGAGGACCCTGCAAGCCTCAAGGCAGAGCAGGGCAGAACTGCCCAACCTACCTCTCAATGCACCTCTTCATTGCCAGAATGAGGCAAATGGAATCCTGATTTCCTAAGGTAAGAACTTAAGAGACTGTGTTGTCTCACCTTGATTACTAGTGAGGCCTGTGAGTGAGTTCAGCTTCTCCTGTCAAGCCTGGTTGTCTCAAAATCTCCTGCTAAGGAAATGCTGCAGCTCTACCTGCCTGCTGGCTGGCCAACACCCCCACCCACCCTCACCCACCCATCCTTGCTGAAGTGGGAAGTAGCCAAGGCACAGGGTGTCTTCAGCCCAACTGATTACAGAATTTGGGAGACTAGTAAGGATCGTGAGGGGTATTAAGAGGTATTGTATCAGAGATAAGTATGAGTGAAGTCAGTCATTCACAGAGCAGTTTGTCTCTTGCTTAGGTTACAGTCAGAGCTTTATGCTAAGGGCTTTCTCTTTTCTCAGTGGATATCACAAGGTGTCAGTTCTGCTACAAGCAAAGTGAAGCATCCCCAGAGCAATGGCACTGGCATGACACCCAGATGAATTTTGGTTCAGGTCCCAGTTTTACTTTTGGCCTTCAGAGGCATTTGGTTGATCTGTGTTCCTTTCTTACCCCCTATGGGTCAGTCTTGTCTCCCAGCAGAGATTGCTCCTCCAGCACACATGGATGGCACAGGTTCCTGCTGTGCAGATACATGACCAAGATAAGACCAGCAGAAACAACCTCCCAACAACCAACACCAAGTACAAGGACAAACAAAGGGCCACTCAAGTCAAACCCCTAGTGTCTACCTTAATGCACTGTTCCCCCACCACAAAGCCTAATGGATCTGCTTTCATGAAGGGTATTGCACATCCCCTCAGCTGCAGTTTCCCCTCTCCAATGGCTCTGTCCCTGGTGGGTGGAAGAGGAACAGGCCACACTGCCTGCCACACTCCCCCCTGTCCCCAGGGCAACTTTCTTTGCTTTTCCAGAAAGAACTGCTCAGTGAAGCAGCCCTGCTAGATTTCTCCTACTTTTAAAGTTGTTTTTTCCTTCCAGTTGATGATAACCTACTTAATAAGCAGGTCACTGGAACATGAAAGATGTTTTCTGAGGCAGAGGAGAAAAGCCAAGCAGTTCCCCCACTGCGTGTGCTTCTGAGGAGAAAGTGAAGTGCTGTTTCCCAGGGATCCCACTCAGCAGCCTCCTTCATGCTCTTGCTGTCTGAAATCAGCAGGAGGTGGTGGATCCAGGGGGCCATGGGGAGCTTCAGGAACATTAACCCTCCTCACAGAACAGGAAACATGCCATGTGCAGCCCCTGTGCACGAGGCTGTGACCTGTGCATTGGCTCAGCTGCGTGGGGTTCAACCCACGGGGCAAGGAGAGCTCTCATCAGGCAAGCAGCAAAGGGAGGGAAGGAGAGAACAGGAACATGAAGGGGACAGGACCCCACCATGATCCCTCTGGTGCAACCCCTCCCCAGAAAAAAGGAAGTATCTGGTTGTAGCAGGTCTGCAGATCACAGGAATACGAGACTAGGTTGTTCCTGGCTGGAATACTGCCCTACCTGAAAATTTGGCAGGCAGCAATCAGGGTTAGGAGAGCTTGAACTCAATTTACTTTTCAAGCTGTAGTCATTTCTGCTTCTTTATGGGCAGCATTCCTAAAGGCTTGCTACAATAAAGCACTAATTGGAAATGAGAAGGATTTGAGTAGCTGAGGGAAGAAAGACCCTGGGATACCCTTCAGCATCAGTATTGTTTAAGGCATGGCAGCACAGAACTGGACTGTCTCAGGATGTTGTCTCCAGCACCATCTTCAGCCTCTCTAGACACTCCTCTGTCAGGAGACAAGATTGCAAAAGCTGTAGGGCATCTATCTAACCCCCAAACTGACTGGTGCACTGCAAGCAAGAAGCAGCTAGCTACCTACCCACAGGTAAGGCAAGAATCTATTAGAGAAATGAATGTAGTATGATCCTGCTCAGAGTCAGCCCCAGAAGGATGTGTGGAGTGAGTAAGCAGAGCAAACAAGGGTAAGAAGCTCTCTCAAACAGCCTCAGAGAGCTCCAGTAACAATAGTGCAAGTCTGGTAACTAGGTCACAGTTATGATCCTTAATTAATCCTGAAGAGACCCCATCTGTCATGGGGAACATGACAGATAAGGTAGCTCATTAAGGCCAGAAGCAGGCCAGGGGTAATGCCAGATCCCAGCCTAGCCCCCAGAGGTTTGAGGATGAAATCCTGTTTGGCAGCAGCAGCAGCTGCTTTGCTTTGCCCAGCCTGCTCTCTGCCAAGCTTTTAGCCATCACATGTGCCAGGCTCTCCCCATCTCCTCCAAGAAAGCAATGGCAGCCTAGACCTTGTTCATTAGCCACTGCCCAAACCACACTGACACAAATCATGAAACAGGAGAGAGGGAATCAGAAACAGCCCAGGGGCAGGCAGACATGGGACTTCAGCAGAGGAGCTGTACCAAACCCTGCTGGACAGCTGAGCCCCAGCTCCCTGCATGCTTCACCCACAACTCTGCTCTTCTCCCCCACACCCCTCTGTGCCAGGGTGTGCTACCCCAGGTCACTTCTCCCCCTGACTCCTCTGGAGAAGCTAAGAGATACCTACTTATCCATGTGCACTACCTCAGCTTGCACAGAGGGTTAAATTAACATGCTTGGCTTGCAGCCACAGCCCTGTAATATGGGTGCTCCAAAGGGGCAGCAAGGCCAGTGCAGAAAAGGGCCTGATATTGCAGCTGAAGTTAGGAGAGGTCATGTGCTGGCAAGGCTAGGTTGTTCACTTGGCAGAAAGACCTGTCCCTGGCCATGACAGCAGAGAGTCCACCTGGCAGTGGGGTGACAGAGCCTGGCTGAGGGTAAGGGCATGGTGTCTAACACCTGCAAAAACAGCCTAGGTGCATCTGATCTGCCCTGGCCTCTGCAGCCAGCTGTGTTTTGCATCTACACATGATCTTCATGAATGTCTTGATCTGCTTAAATCCACTGGTGACAGGGAGATTAGCTGAGATAATGCTGATGGAGATTTCAAGCCCCACTTCTGCTACCTGAGCAATTAAAAAGCAGGCACCATTAGCAAAAATGGCAAAACCTAACAGGGCATCTGAGGACTCAGCACAGAGCAGAAGCATTAAAAATAGCTGCTTCAAAGGAGGGATGTGTGGCTAATAAGCACTAAGATTATAATTGTTGTGAGATGGGGGCTGCTTAATACTAAAATCATGTCTCCAGGGACCCTTATTAAGGTGTCCCTTGTGCTCACTACCACTCCCAAAGGCATTGTGTTCAGTGACATGCACAAGTAACAGCACACCAGGGAACAGACATGACCTCATACAATTAAACCAGAACAAGTACCAAGGAGAAGAGCTGTCAAGTAACCATAAACCAGTATTTATACCCAAGGAAACTCTGAATAGCAGAGCAGTCAAACTCCAGGTGTACACAGCATCATCACACACATGCACTGTTCTCCCACATCCAAGTGCAGCTCCATGAAAACCAGGGCACTGGCTACCAAGCCCAAGAGACTGTGCAAGGACTTTGGGAAGGATGTACTGAAATCACTTCTTCCAATTAAAACACAAGCTCAGGAAGCAGCTCTAGCTTATTTGCTCTTGTAATTGGAGTTTTAAATCTCAATTACTGGCTCAAAATCTCATTGTCCTTCATGGTTAATATATCTTGACAGGGTTTTTGCTATGGAGGGGATATGCAGTTTTGGGAACAGAGCTGAAGCAAACTCAGGAAAGGTTAAACCCTTTCTGAGACAGTAGTACAGAGAGTACAGGTAGTGTGGAGCAATCCATGGTCCTAAAGGCTCACAAGGGAACACAGAGCTTGCTCCCTTCACTCGCCCACTGAAGAGCAGCATGCTTCTTTGTTGTGCCAAGCTCCACCCAAAATCCAAGACCAGGCACTATGCAAGCCCTACAGACCCTTCTAGACTTCAGCACTAGATACCACAAGGATCTAGTTGTAACACCACCATATATTAGAGTTGTTGGTGCCTGCCCCCCTCCAGGTACCCTACCCTTTGCTGCAGGTCAGACAGGCTGAATATCTGCTTCAGAGCTTAGAGCCTGGCCTAGTAAGTGTGTATTGCCTAACATGACATCTCTCCTCAGAAACTGCTTCTTCCAAGGCATTGTTGCCTCACAAGCTTGGCAAAAAAGCCCTACCTTACACCCAGATAGACTGCCCTACATGCTCCATCAGAGGCAGAAGAATTAACCTTCTAAGTAGTGAATGGGCTGGGGGAAGGCAGGGTGAGGCAAACCCAACTACCTCTCTACTTGTTGAACACTGAAATAAGAGATGCCAGCTGCACAAACATCATTGCAGGCTTCAAAGTGCCAAACAACAGACATACAAAACTGTCATCAGGCTTTTTGGGGAAACAGTTCAGCCACTGCTTAAACCCCAGCACCCCAGCAATAGCTTTGGCCAGTGGAGTTAATCTGAAACCTTGCTGGTGCTACTCATGGCTGGAAAGAATCAGTTACCCTTCACTCCAAATTACCTCTCTGTGTAGAGCCAACATCCCTGTACACCACATTCTCATCTGCCTCATGGCTCTGTATTTTCTCCCTGTGTGATCAATCCCTTATCAGGGCAACAGGCTCAGAGAGGTGCCTCATGAGAAGTGTCCTGGCCTAACATTGTATGGGGTTTATTTAATTAACATATTATCCAGTTTCACACTGGAAACAAAAAGCAACTTCTTGAGAACAAGAACTTTGAGTTGCTTTCTTGAGTTAAATTTTGAAGCAGAGACTGGTTAAGAGTAGAAGTCTTTAAAAATCAAGATTGGAAGTCCTCAAAAGCAAACTACACTCATGTTGTCCTAGGAGCTTGTGGGGTGGCTGCAGGAATTTTTTGGGCAAAGTGTTGCAACTTGCAAGTCTGAAGAAATTAGATTTTTCTTCTGTGTATAAAAGCTCCCTAAGATTAGCAGAGCTCTCTATAAAATCACAGCACACAGGTCAGTCACATGATCAGTTCCTAATGCTAACAGCAGTAATCCTCTACTCTCCCTTGGTTTGCTCTTGTCACCAATTTGGCATGAGAAAACTGGCACAGAAGTAAGGAGAATGACTTCACCTCAAGTTTGTATTTTTGCTATTTCAGCCTTAATTTCTCAGCTGATCCCTTTCAACATTTTTTGGTTCCCACTGTTTGCACTTCAATCTCTTTCTAGGACATTTCTTAGAAGCAGTTCTTCTCTTCTTCACCCAGGGCTGTGTCAATGAGCATTTCCAAGAGAAAGCATGTGCATCCTGCCTCATTAAGTGGAGAGATTCCTGAAAACAAGATGATAGAGACTCCAGCTTCTTTGCCACATTTCCTGGAGATCATTTTCCAGCCATTACCACCCAAAGCCAACAGCTGCCAAGACTAGGTTTGCTCAGCACACCAAATCAGAGACAACTCGCTCCTTTGAGTCCTCTAGCCAGTAGGTCTCAGCTGGAATGGTGTCTAAAGCAGCTGCAGAACCATCAGGTCAAATAAACTCCATGCAGAAGAGGCTGCCAGTGGGGTCACAGTACCCCAAGCAACCTCCCATCCCAGCTGTCCTGGCTGGTCCTCACTTGTACTCCTCCTGGTACCATCTGTGCTGCTTGGCAGGCAGAGTGGCCCAGGAGCTTTGAAAGTAGAGCCCAGAGCTTTGTGTGACTTAGGCTGTTTGTAAGGCAGTGCAAACAGAGCACCAGCCAGCTTTTTGAAGAGTTCAGTTCAAAGGCAAGAAAGGAATGGAAGCCTCACGTACTCCAATAATCTTAATATGGCTCAGAATTTCTCTGGTCTGCATCTCCCAAGTTCAGATTTAGAGATACAAAGTGCTAATTTCCTCCCTCCATATTTCAGCACTGGCCCCTTCTTCCTTATCACTGACACTTCTCACTTTAATACCTTATCTTCACCCTCTAACTGTATCTATGATCTTTAGAGCACGAGGAGGAATGAAAATCTTGCACCTCAAGGGTGAAGCAACAAGAGCTATTGCAAAATAGCACAGCAAACTGCATGGGCAGAGCACAGCAGCTTTTACACCAGGAGCTGGAAGGCTCTGCAGAGGAAGGGGCTGAACACCAAGAAGGCTACAAGTAGCTCATCCTCCCAGCTTCCTACTGTGGCACACAGGCTATGGTGTTACCTAACCTCTCCTCCCCCTCACAGCAGGGCATTAAGCACTGTGGTGTTCCAAACTCTCTGTTAACCATACAATTCCATGCTATTTTCATGTCTGGAACACCTCCACTTAGATGTAAGGCATCCTTCTGCTCTACTGCTTGGCCACTTCCCTCTCAACCCTTTCTCTTGCCTGCTTCCCTTTCTAAAGCTCTCTGCTTTCCAGGAACTACCTCGAATTGACTCTACAACTGCAGCAACTATCATTAACTGTAACTAATCCTTTTAACTGGGAAGTTTCCCTCACCTTTGGTGGAAAGAATAAAAGATCAAAACTGCTTTACACTTCCCTCTGTTTACTGCTTGCTTTAAGACCATCTGAAGAGCAGCAATACCTAATGCTATGGAATAGCTGGATAAGAAGAAAATCTGCCTAGGTCACAGAAGAGTCCTGGTGCCTCACTGGGTACTGGTTCATGGGATAACACCCACACAGGAATTCCCAGCTTAGGTCTAGTCAGGAGGGGGATTTTCCCCCCAGCTTCTTATGTCATCAGCAGGCATTTCATTCTGAAATGTTTCTCCTTCCCCTACTTCACTGAAATATTGATCCTTGCAGAAGAAATTAAAATACTGGATGCATAAGAGAAGACTAAGCCTTTGCTGAAACAAACCACAACAACTACCCTTGCTTATAGGTGTTCTGTGTCTACAAAAGACACATTAAAATAACATCCTTTAGAAATCCCATGATTTTCATCCACCCAAAAGAGAGCAGAGGCTATTAGAACTTCACAGCATGTTTTCAGTCCCATTTCCAGGCTGAAAAAGCAATCTTCTTTGTATTACTACACCTGGGAAAAGAACAGCAGCATGAACATCTGCAGGAAATAGCACTGATTAAAATTTTTAGCCAGGGAATGTCCATTTTGACAAACAAAACCACATATCAAAGTGAGTCTGGGGTCACTGGGGGAGAGTGAGAGCACTTGAATATGCTGTTGCCTTCAGAGGCCCATGGGACACCAACTGACCAACGTACAGCCAGTCCCTGAGCAATGGCAGCCTCAGCCAACCTCCACTCCAGGCACTGCATTTTTCACAGCTGTAGGTTGATTTCTTCTCTTCAAGGACTTTTACAATCCTGTCTCTGCTCTGACTTCCATATTCCTGCCAGTGCCCACAATAATGGAGACATGAACTCACTTTGCAGCTATTATCACAACCTTCAAATTTTGCTTTAAAAGATAAACTAAGTTGTCTTTAAGAAGTGCTGGTCTCAGGACCAGAGTGGAAGTTCTCAGATCCAAGCCTGGAATTTGAGTCTGGATTTAATCCAGATGTCAGGATCACATCCACCCTCTTGGAAAATTCAGCTCTCAATATAGACAGTGGCTTGTGCATGGGGAGAGGGAACTGTTTTTCTATCTCACCCTCTCATGACATTGGCTGGGTGGGAAAAATTAGGAATATGTGCAGCTCTGACTTCAGAAGTGGGCAAAAGGGAATAAATATTGCTAATGGTACAGTTATATGCTTTCATTTGGACTCAAATTACTTTCATTGGTAAACTGGTAACATGGAAAGAGGCCATCCTCAGCTCTTCATGGACATCTGCAGAAATCAACAAGACCCTGTGGCAGGGGATTTTTCCCCCCTTTTTCAATTTCCATAGGAGAAGAACTTTCTATGGTTTCTCATCCACCTCCCAAATTGCTGGAATTCAACCTTTTTTCCCCCTCTTGCAACCTATTTAGCAAAGAAATGGACGAATCATCAGAATGGAATGGGCTTCAGAAAACTAAAACCAGGAGAGGGTCTCAGGGTAGCAGAGCCTTCCCTTCCTCTGCTACAGCATCACAAGAGCCTTCCCTGCAGATCAAGCTTCCTCTACCTACCTTCCAACCTAAACTTCAGCACAGCCAGCTGAATTTTGTTTCCCCACACCAGTGCTATCCCCTCAGCTTAAACGATTTTCCTTCTTTTTTACATGCTACTCAGCCCTTTATGTATTCACAGGCAGCCACTGCTTCTCCTCTGCCTGCCAGACCTGCCATCTTTCTCCAGACAGCTGTCTAAGCTTGCTTCCTCCCTCAGGACAAGCTCCCTGTTCCTCTGTAGGCTGCTAAAGTATCGTCCCTTGTCACAGTCTGAAGTTCTCCTGGAGCACAGCAAACAGCATTTAGGTGGCACTTCACACTAGTTTCTCCTGAGCCCTACAGGATGATGGTAATACATTGCCACAATTAACATCTCTAAATACCATTCAATTAATCCACTGAAACCCTAAGAAATGTTAATTAATGACAGCTTTATTAGTATTTACTTCACCTTCAACATGTAAGCTCTGGCAGTATTTCCAAAGGAAGGAAACTGGCAGAGCAGTTGACAAGACACCCTTTTTCCTTGACTTTTCACTGCTCTGCTGGTCCTAGAGCTCACAGCCATCTCTCTGCCCTGACAAGGACATGTTCCTTCAGCAGCTCTCCAAGATGAGGGTCAAGTTAATGTCATCCCATTGCTATTTAGCTCTGTGCAATTCCTGTCACATAGAAGGTTAAATAAATTCACCCAAATCAAGCTCTAAAGAAGTGTTACTGCAGGGGCTGCTTAATAACCCAGATGGTAGGGAAGTCTGACAGGAAAGCCAGGAGTTCTGCTTCACTTGGAGGTTTCTATCATAGCCAAGGTTGCTGTGTCTCAGCTGCTAACCTTGAATGGTATTTGTGTAAAAAGTAGATGCTCTTCAGACTTCACATGCACTTTTGAATACAGAACTAGGAGTTTCTGAATTCCAGCAGCAGAGTAGACTAAGGTAGTTCATCCCTCAACCTTGCAACAAGGTAAGATTGCTGCTGTTAAGATTATCAGGATAAAGAAAGATTATCAGATAGTTGTGGGATTGAACCTGCTGTGGCAGGTGTCCATGCAGAAGAGCTCTGCAGCCTTTCTCAATACTCTGCCAGCATATTTGCACAACAGCTTGCTCTGGTGCCTCTTACAGCAAAACATTTATTCCCTCTGTCACCTTGAGTAAAATACCATGGTCAATTAATAAGGGGGAAAATAGGAAGGAGAAGGACAAATACTATCAACACATTATAAATCAAGCATATGGACTTGATTTCTGCACTGGAGTGATCCCTTGGGTCCAAACACAGTAACTCTGTGCTCTAAGGACACTCAGCAGGTATCTACATGGCAGAATGCTGTCATGTTTCCTCAATGTTTAAAGTAACTGATGGGATACAAAGTTTCAGAGTAGGGAATCAAATGTTGATGGTCAGCAGAAAGGGGATAGCAACAATCTGAAACAGATTAGCTACCTTAAACTTCCATTGATAATTAACTATTATATTTTGAAAAATGCAAATATTTGAGGCATGTAACACCAACTGAAAGCCAGTTGTGAAAAAAAGAGCACTGGTCATCAGACAAGTGAACTAATCCTCTGAAGCACTGTTCTGGCATTACCAAATGACCAAGACTTGTTATCATTAACTGCTACACACACTGGGGTCAAATACCACAGCCTCAGCTTAATCATTTATTTACAGAACAAATTAAAACTAGCATACAGCTAGTTTGATGATGCCTACTGATAGGAGGCTGTTTCTTAACAATAAATTCTGCATTACATTACTGGAATAATAAATTAAGATAAAACACTGAGACTCATCAAACAATAGTGTCTTAAATTCCAAATAAGCAGGTGGGAAACTGTTTGAAGCCCTGCTAAACCCCAAATCCCATGCCCTGCTTTGTCAAGCCCTATGTATTTTTTTTCAGAAACCCCTTCAAGGAGTACATGAGGGCAGAACTCCATTCTATTTCCCACCTCAGAGCTTACTGCCATGCTGCAGTTGGCAGCAAACCTGCTGTTTGACTGTGGTTTAAGGTTCCTTTCTTCTTGATCTACTTGCTCAGAACACAAACTTTACACACTGCAGCCGGCATCCTCCAAGGAAGACAGTGATCAAGAGAAGGGTGAGGCAAATACCCCACAGGTCCTCCCCCTACCCCCAACAGAAGGGTTATCTAAAACCTTTCTATTAAATTTGAAGCATGCAAACACTGATCAATAATTTGAGTGCATTTTGCATGCAAACTTGAACTCAGCAACCACAGTCCCATGTAGATTTTGTATTCCTGTATCACTCTACAAGCACCTTCTTGTAACTGCACAACGGGCTCTCCTCAAACTCCATACTTGTTACAAAAACCACTCTTGCCTCAAAGTGCCTGAGCTAGCTCTCAGCTGGCTGAGGGATGTGAGTCTGAAAGAGGCAGTTCTGTCTGAATCCTGTATTCCGTGAAATCATTTTGCAAGATGAGGAAAAAAATGCGTCATCGTCTTCTCCTTTCTTTCCACACTTCAGCAGTCAATAGAAACTTACAGGAATTAGTACTACTGCAGCTGAGATGGCCAGATATATAAGGAGAGCTCCTTTTATCATTACCCACCTGTAAATATTCTTTACAACTAAAAACTTCAATGTCTGTTACAAACCAGAGGACACAGGATTCCATCTTACTGCTGTGGTCAAGACTCTTCTCACAAGAGTCTTTATCCGATAATCTTCAGACCCTGGGCAATGGTGCCACGCTTCCAAAACACAGTGCTGGAAGCCTGAGCATCACCAATAACTAATCACATCACTAATAACTGTTAGATTGATAGTGGCTGTAAGCACAGTGAGAGAGGTTCAGGATCCCGACACCACCACCAGTGGTTCCGCCCGCTGCCTTCTGAGCCCCGTGCAGACCCCGCAGGGAGTCGGAGGTTTGCGTTTAAGAAGGAAATACAGGAGATATATCTGAGCAGCGCCGGGTTCCCCCACTCGGCTGATTCAGCTCGTGTTTTTCAAAGAACAGGCACACAAGAGGCCCCCAAATCTGCTGTCCTGCGAGTTAGGGACTCCAAAACTTCTGGGAAACTAGCGTTGCATAGCCTGAGGCTGAGGGAAAACCCAGAGCAGCGTAACTACCAGCCTCCTCTTCCTGTGTGGGTCGCCACCTCACAGCCCCCCGGGGCCAGCTGCCCCTCTCTGTCCCCTCACACACACCACCGGCAGCTCCTGGGCTACTCCTCCGTGCCCTCAGGACGCCCCAGGAGCCGCCTAGGAACCCTCCGTACTCTCACAGCGCCTCCATCCCCTCACGACAGCCAGGGAGCCGCCTGGAGCTCCTCCGGCCCCTCACGGCGCCCCAGGAGCCTCCCACTTCCGCGGAAGCATCCCGCACTTGCCTCCAGCCCCTCACACCCTCCCTTCCCCACTCTGGTAGCCGCCCATAGCCCCTTTAGCACCTCTTTCACGGCCCCCTAGAAACCACACAGGAGTCCTTTGGTCCCTCCACCCCCGCTGGAGCCGCCCAGAGCTACCGCGGGGCCCCTCACGGCCCCTAAAGCCACACAAAGCTCTTCCAATCCCTCCACCCCCTCACAACACCCCAAAAGCTGCCTCTGAACCCCGAAAAACCACTCCCCAACCGCGAGAGCTGCCTCCAACCCCCCGCACCACGCCTGCGCGGTGCGTCGACAGAACGGCGACAGTGCGTCTGCGCCGTGCCGGGCAGGGCTATATAGGCAGCGGCGGGTGGGTGTCGGGACAGAGTTTGCTGTGCGGCGTTTGGCGTTAGCTGCTGGGTAGGAGTTAGTGGCGGGTGCAAACGTCACATCCGTTGTCTGTCCGGTATCCGTCCGTCTAGTGCCGAGGATGGAGGCTGTAGTGCGGCGCTGCCCGTTCCTGGCCCGCGTCTCGCAGGCCTTCCTGCAGAAGGCTGGGCCCTCGCTGCTGTTTTATGCCCAGCACTGCCCACGCATGATGGAAGCAGCTCCCCCGGCTGCCGCCCGCGCCCTGGCCACGACCGCNGGGTTTGGGGGTGGGCGGCGGGAGCGCTGGGCTGGGTCGCGGCAGCGTCCCTACGGACAGACCGAGTCACCTTTGCCTACAGACTTGGAATGTCATAGAAGGAAACTTCTGGAATGGGCAGCTAGGAGATGAGGGTTGATCAAGCCTTGAGCTGTCTGTGGTAATGGGCACAAATCAGAAATCGGCCTGTTGGGATGCCCTACAGTGAGCTGTGCTTGGGGCTCTGTGATCCTTGATCACAGAGCTGGGCTTTCTCACGCTCGAGCGGCTTCTCACCCCACCCGGTAACATTCCTTGGGGGATTCTTGTCCAGGTCCTCAGGGTAAAAGGCAGAGGCTTGCAGCAGAGGAAGGATCTGTGGCTGAAAATAGCCAACCACCTCAAAAGAAAATCTCCCCTTTGGATGCTACATCTAGCATCTTAGATCATAATGCCCCTTGGGTGTTACAGGGATTTCCTCTTGTATAAATAAAATGTGATTGCTCAGTTACAGTTCTGAATAGCTTGTGCCAAATGAATTGTGAAGGTGATGGATATTAAAGTGATGAAGCTGAAGTGCTTTCCCTTCTCTGCCCCCACCTCAGAGGCCAAAAACGCCAAAGAGGTGGCCCAACAGAACACAGATGGAACTCGGCCACCTACTGGTCACCCACCTCTTGGTGCTAGCCAGACCTCTGCTACCAAATGCCCGTTCCTGGCAGCTCAGATGAATCACAAGAACAGTAATGTTTTCTGCAAAGCCAGCCTAGAACTCCAGGAGGATGTGCAGGAAATGCAGACGGAGAGGAAAGGTATGAATTCTGTGTGCTGAAGCATTGGTTCCTTCCCAGAGCCTATGGTGCCTGGCTTTGATCTGGAATATGCCCAGTCTAGTAGTTACCACTTAAGTTATATTAAGGGTTATGGGATATTTCAATGAAAAGCTGCTGGAGAATGTAGGTGTTAATGGTGGACCTGCAGTATTGTGCAGTGTTTGCCCTGGGTGATTTTTGGTGCAGGAATACTATATGGTGTATTTTGATATGCTGTCTCTAAAGATGTGAATCAATCTGGTATGTTCAAACACAAAGTGGGTGCTTAGAACTGAAATGAGCTTCACCCAGGGTGCTGGTATAGACTAAGGTGGTATATCCAAAGATGGAAGAAACTGCACTGAGGTACTAGGCAAGTACCAGCACAAATCCAAGCTGGAAAACAAGCAAATGTGAGGGGGTTTTTGGTTATGGAACTAAAGGATGTTGGCTGGCTCACAGTCCTGATGCGGAAGGGCTGTCCTTCAGAGGAAGGAACTTTTCAGCAATATTAGTAAAGCCTTGTCATGTGTCTTGGGAAGCTTACTTTACTTCTCTGTTTATTTTCTGTGGCATAGCTTTAAAGAAAAAAATCTGTGCTAACTGAACAAAACACTAAGAACAAAAAGGAAGCAGCTGACTAGGACTCTGCCTTCGGTTAGGTGTGGACCAACTTGTTCAGATAAAGCCTGTAGCTGTACAGAGTGGTTTTCTGAGTCACAATGAACCAAAAGTTTTGTAAGGAAATGACATGTTGTAATTGCTGTACATGTAATTGATTAGGATTTTATCCTGTACAATGCAAAATTGTAAGTAAGTAAAATAGTTGATCCTATCAGGGATATGTGGATTCAGGCACATGCTTCCTAAAGAATTAGAGTTAATTAGTTAGAGTTACTTAAAATGTTTCCTTTGCTGAACTCAACTTACTTGATTTTGTTTCAGACTGATTAAACTCTCTGGAATTCATTACAATGTCTGTAGGTACAGAATTTGCCAAAATACTACCTACTTCCACAGCAAGGAACACTGAGCCTGAGGGAGAAGAGCAAAATGGCTTGCTCAGGAAGTTTAAGGATATTGTGCTGAAACAAAGACCAGAAAGTGTCTCTCATCTGCTTCAGGATAACTTGCCAAAATGTAAGATTGTCTGGCAAATCTCCCCATAGGCCTGCTCTCTTGTGGCTCTTTGCTGTGTGCTGAAGTCTCTTGTCTCATTTCAGCTGTCTCCACCTTCCAGTATGATCAGTTCTTTGAGAAGAAGATCGATGAAAAGAAGAAGGATCACACCTACCGGGTGTTCAAAACAGTGAACAGAAAGGCACAGATCTTTCCCATGGCAGATGACTACACTGATTCTCTGATCACCAAGAAGGAGGTGTCTGTCTGGTGCAGCAATGATTACCTGGGGATGAGTCGTCACCCTCGTGTGTGTGGAGCAGTTATGTGAGTAGTGCCATCTTCTTAAGAGGCAGATTCAAGTTGTAGTGCCCTGCAGAAGCTTCTGTTGGAAGGCTTCTGAAGAATTGGTTTCTGTGCTACATAAGCTGCTTCTGATATTATTCTTGGTCTATAATTAAGCTTATGCTCTTCTCTTGAGCTGGGGTAGGTAACTTAGTGTATAGCTCCAGGGCTGAAGTACAGCTGTCAGTCACTGACCCTGCTTCTTGGATTTTCCTTGAAGGCTCCCAAACATTACCAGATAAACTGGATGGTATATTGCAGCCTGGTAACTGATTCCTTTGCTTATTGGATCCCTGAGTTGTGCAGGTTGCTCAAAAGCCTTGAGTCTAACAACTGCTTCTTGCAGCCAGTCCCTTTTCAGAACAATACCAATTATGTACTAGAATGTTTTCAGCAATGATCCTTCAGTTATCTGTGTCACACAGGAACACTAACGCCACTCTTTGGGCCCTCTGCAGGGATACACTGAAACAACATGGTGCTGGCGCAGGAGGCACAAGAAATATTTCAGGAACAAGTAAATTTCATGTTGACTTGGAAAAAGAACTAGCTGATCTTCACGGAAAAGATGCAGCACTGTTGTTCTCATCATGCTTTGTAGCCAATGACTCCACTCTCTTCACTCTTGCTAAAATGCTGCCAGGTGAGATCTTGGGTTGCACCCCCCCTAGTTACCACAGAAGCACAACCTTGCCCTAAACAGTTGGGAGTATATTTTACAAATGGCTACCCAAAGGGAGGATTCATCCTATTCAATCAGCAAATATGGTTTGTTGGGGTTTTGTAATGTCATGTCGAACTCAGATCAAGGAGCTAGACAGAAAGTACAGAGTCTTCTGCTCTTGCATTTAAATTCCACGTTGAAAATGAGGCAGCAGGAACTTAGTACCTCCCACCTATGGGTATGAACTCTTCTCTAACTTCAGAACTTGGAAAAACCTTTCTGTATTTCCTTAAGCTCAAGTTTGTGTTAGGTTCAACACCTAAAATAAGCCTTAACTACTGCTGCATCATCTGTAACTTGCTCTTTTGATCAAGAGCATTACCTTCTAGAACATGATACCCTTGCTGCCCAAACACTTCCCATACATCAAGCAGTGCTGGAAATCAGTTACTACTTTTTGTACTTCAAGTGTAACTGGGCTGTTTCTTCAGGCTGTGAGATCTACTCTGATTCTGGAAACCATGCCTCCATGATCCAGGGGATCCGAAACAGCAGGGTGCCAAAGCACATATTTCGCCATAATGATGTCAACCACCTTCGAGAGCTACTGAAGAAGTCTGATCCATCTACTCCCAAAATTGTTGCATTTGAAACTGTTCACTCCATGGATGGTAAGTTGCCATCAGACCCTTCTCTGTCCTTCCAGTGGGGTTAGTGTTCAAATCATCTGTATTTTAAGTCTGAAAGTGTAGAGTGCTCTAAGAGTTTACCTGAAAATAGTCTTCTGAAGTGCCTCGTGTCTGGGAGGTGCTTCTAGTAGTTATCCAAGCTGAGTACAGGGAGTCCTAAACTGCTGGTCACTGCTTTGCTTCCTAGGTGCAGTCTGTCCTCTGGAAGAGCTGTGTGATGTGGCCCACGAGCATGGGGCAATCACTTTTGTGGATGAGGTGCATGCTGTGGGGCTGTATGGAGCTCGAGGTGGTGGTATAGGAGACCGGGATGGAATCATGCACAAGATGGACATCATCTCTGGAACACTTGGTATGCATGGTCTGGCACTTCTACAGAAGCTAAGGCAGCAAAGCTGCTGAGCAGCCCAGTTAAGTGGGTTAACTCCAAACCAGTCCATTCAATTGAACTTGCTAAGGCCTCTTGGGGGCTAGGATTGTTCCAAAACCCCAAAGGATTTGAGTATGCCCCACAGTTTGTAAAAGCTTGTGCTAAGCTGCTTACACTGCCTCACAAAACAGTTCAGGTAGCATTGCTTTTTTTTTTTTTTTCTTTAAACAAGCTAGCAAAAAGTCCTCCAGTGGCATCTTATTCAACTGGAGAATAAATTCAGGTGAGAATGCTAGTAGGATAGTACTCTATATTTAGTAGAACTTAGTTCTTTTATGTGCAATGGAGCACTCCTAATCTAGAAACCTGAGATAGGAAGTTATGTAAAGAGATTTGGCAAGAAGTAAAGCAACTGCTATTATCTGAGTAGAATGCAGGCTTAGGAGCAAGTTTACTGCTGCAAATTGGAAAGTTGTTTAAAGGTCTTCCAAAATGTAAATAAAATTTACTAGGGAAGTTCAGGGCTTTGAAATTCACAAGCTTGGGTTGCAGTCTAATAGAAAGGGAAGCATTCACCAGTCACCCTAGTTCTCTCTGTGACACCTGAACATTTGAGAGGGGGGCTGGTATCGACCACACAGTCACAGTAATAACCTTGTGTGCTCTCAGGAGCATAGGCTATTTCTAGCATCTCTGGAACAGATTATTTTAAATCTGCTGAGAGACTTAGTGTTGATCATTTAGGGTCACTACTGAAGTGTATGCTTGATGGTTTGGCTTAGAAGATCTTCCTCAAAAATCAAAAATCGAGTATTTGAGAGAGTCTTGAACTCTCCTTGCTGTGTAATAACTAGATCTGTGTTACCAGGATTGGCTTAAAAGCAAAGCTGTAACATGTGCTGAGTAAATCCAAGATTAGCAGGGAGGTGGGGACTGGAACTGTTGCCTGCCATGACTACATTAAGTATGCAGTCAAAATAAGTCATTCATTGCAACAAAAGGCTAGAATACTGCAAGCCACTCTCATGGCTGGCAGGAGTAAGCTTGGTTGCCTTTTTCTTTCCTCAGGCAAAGCCTTTGGTTGTGTAGGAGGATACATCTCCAGTACCAGTTCCCTGATAGACACTGTTCGTTCCTATGCTGCTGGCTTCATTTTCACCACCTCCCTGCCACCCATGCTCCTGGCTGGTGCCCTAGAGTCTGTTCGAACTCTGAAGAGCGCAGAGGGGCAGGTTCTGAGGCGCCAGCACCAACGCAATGTGAAGCTTATGAGACAGATGCTGATGGATGCAGGGCTTCCTGTGGTGCACTGCCCCAGTCACATCATTCCAATAAGGGTGAGTACTTGGCATGCTGTTGACACAGGTCTGTGGTGCTTGGTTTCCTGTCCATGACATCATTATGCTTTTAGGTATTAGTTAATATCCACAAAGTTCAAACCTGTCCTACTATTCGGCAGTCATATGGTGGGAGTCTGGCTTAAGTTGACCTCAGCCTGCTATAAATGTTGTAAAGCAGAATGGTAGTGTATGAAACTCACAGTCTTAACAGTCTAGAGATAGCAAGGAGACTGGTAACAAGCTAGTAAAAAGAAGTGTTCAGGTATAAACAGCACAAGCCTTCAGTAGTTCTTTCTGCTGTATTCTAATTACAGTGACATAAGGAAGACTAACTAGTTCTTGTGGCTAGCTATGTTGTGCTGTGAGTTCTGCCACTCTTCATGTTTTGGTTGATGTTGTAACATAACATTTTGAACTTTAGGTTGCAGATGCTGCTAAAAATACAGAGATCTGTGACAAGCTGATGAGCCAGCACAGCATTTATGTGCAAGCAATCAACTACCCCACAGTTCCCCGTGGAGAAGAGCTGCTACGTATTGCCCCTACGCCTCATCACACCCCTCAGATGATGAGTTATTTTCTTGGTGAGTGGGTTCTTGCATCAGTGGAATGAAAATACTGGGTTGTCTCTTCAGTCTTTACACTAAAGCTGAGATCAGGAAATACTTGAGTTTTAGATGTCACTAGCTGGACAGTCTTTCCACTTCTGGAGCATTTATAGCACATCCTTCTGCTTTGAGCATGCCCTATGAAGGCCAGTGCACTGGGGCCTGGAACAGTGTGCAAGGGCAGTGCAGTCCTGTACCCAGGCAGTTCTGTCACAGCCACCTCTGCTGGGGCTGTGTCCACACACTGTCCAAACCAGTCTTAATTTGTTAACATGGGGTCCAAAGAAATCTGTTTGCCTTGGCTGAGCTGTTATCCTGCCTTTAAACATGGATCTGTCTAGGGAAGGTAGCAACTTGATTCAGTCAGAAAAGGAAGTATGAGGACAGGTGAGACTTAGTTAACCTAGTCACCTTACTCAAGATGCAAATCAGGTCACAGTGAATGCCCATTCTCCTTCATTTGCTAAGAGAATAGGTATGCTGACACTCTAAAGCAGTCCACCATCTTAAGCTTTGATCTTGATGAGCTTTTGTGTTTGTGACAGAAAAACTGTTGGCTACGTGGAAGGATGTTGGGCTGGAGCTAAAACCACATTCATCAGCTGAATGCAACTTCTGTAGAAGACCACTACATTTTGAAGTGATGAGTGAGAGAGAAAAATCCTACTTCAGTGGCATGAGCAAATTAATATCTGTCAGTGCATGAAAATAATGGTGTCAGTTGTATTCATGTCTAGTACCAGTACCCAGGCAGGAGCATTTTTAAATTGCTTACTAAGTATTTTAATCATAGTTAAAGCACTAAGCTCTGAAAAAATAAATTTCTGGAGCCACTCTGCCTAGTTGTGGTTTTGTTTGCTTCTCTACATCTCTTCCCTAAGTGAAACTGAAGTGTCAGTGGTTGGAAGGGCAGCTGGTGGAATAAAAACAGTGGTCTACAGCTTAAGGCCCTTCAGCTGAAGTGCTGCCTTCCCAAGGAGTCTATGCCAAAAGACCAGGTGCTACAAAGGATGGGCTCATTTCTGAGGAAATTAGCTTCTCCCTGAAAGCTTCTGAAAACATGCATCTCTAGTACTACATGCACACTGAAACTCTGCTCTACTTTTGCTTAAGAAATGCTGTATATGGAGTAAGCTTGCACCCATTTTGTTGGAGTTAGGCATTTAGAATGGGTTCTGCTAGATGCTGTCTCCCTCTGCTGCCACATGCTTTGTAGTTTTGTGGTGCTCACTAGTAACAGGAAAAGAGGTGCTAATGGGATCTAATAAGCAGCATTTTGTGACTGACTGTCAGAAAACCAACGTGGCAGGGTCATGGAGTGTCTGGAAAAGGAGAGCATGTTTACCACTGGGAGTGGTAGATGCAGGTCACCTCTGGCTGCCTGTGTCTCTCCAAGCCTGCATGGTCTGCTCTGCAGCACGCTCAGAGTTTGGCTTAAGTGTCAAGCTGCTTATCAGTAAGCAATCTCCTAATTCAGGTCTTGCACAGAAGTCAGTGTAAGAGAGTATCAGTGCTGCTTTTGCCACCCCTCTGAGAACTTAGGCCTGCTGCCTACTTGCCAGGCCATTTAATGCTTTCATGAAGAGCAAGTGCATGCTTGGAATAGGGGAAGTAATTTTGTGGATGTATGCATGTACCTGGAAGTCAATATTTGGTACAAAGTCTCAAGAAAGGTCTAAACTGCTTCCTTCATGTAGAGGCATGGCCCATAACTGTTACAGCCTATCTCTTCCACAAGTCCCTGAAACAGCTACTCTTGTCAGGGTACTCCTATTTTCCACATGAAACAAGGCAACCCCCTGGCACTTCCTGCTGCTGTCACAAGCATGCTCTGAGGCTCCTCTTTGGGATCCCTTATAATATCACAAGTAGCCACACACTGGGGAGGTAGAAGGCTAAGTTAAAGCAAAATTATCAGCTCCATCAACTAGAAATCACCAGTCACTTCAGCATGTACTGAAGCACACTGCTATTCTCAAGCATTCTCATAACTTCCCAAGCAGTCAAGCTGCTTTTTAAAAGCCCTTTGCCAGCCAGCTGAGTGACTGTTGCCTATGCCCTGTGCAGGAGCTCTGCAGGAGGAAGCTACTCAGCACCAGGCTGTAAGATGAACACAGTAATGTAGCTCTGTTGTTAAACCAGGCACCTCTGGCATGCTGAAACCCACCACCAGATTACCACATGTGCAAGTGGTTGCAGTGCTGTTTGAGGGGATTAGATTTCATGTGCTGTGACATTATCCTGATCTCACTAAGGCAAGTACAATGCTTGTCAAGAAAGAATACAATACCACACCCTGCCTGCCTTGCCTTGAGCAGTTTGTGGCCTAAGACTGAATGAATAGGTATCTCCATTACAGGGCTTTTCTCATTATATATTAGGTTATATTACTCCATTGAGACATGAAGTAAAACACCACAGATCCTTCATCAGTCTCTCCTAGAACAGTGTCCCCAGTCCCATCACATGCCTTCAGTGCTATTCCCATCATCTGCTAGTGTAAGCAATCTCTGTGTGGGGGGAACAATGATACATGATATAGTGACTAATATGTAGCAAGAATCTGACAGTACAAGGTTGCTTGTATTTCTAGTTTCTTCACTGAAAGCATCCAGGATTGGCCCAGTCCATTTTACAGAGCAGTTAATAAGGCAAAATTTTCTTTGTAGTTTTTATAGCAGCTACTCTCCACTCTGTACTGCAGAAGAGAAAGAAAGAGGCACAGAAAGGGGAGCAGCTATCAGAAATCTCAAAGGTTATTCCACATTGATAGCAGGAGAGAAGCAAATGCTAAGATTCAAAGCTAGCAACCTTTGAAATGACAGGAACACAACTAAGCTCAGCACATGGCAAGCTGTACCTCCTCCCCCATTAACATCAGATGTGGCAAATCATTACCTTAAGTTCTGGTGCTGGCAAACAAGGGTGTGAAAGCAGAACCAGTGCACAGGAAGAGGCCAGCAGAAGGCTGTCACAACTGCAAAAGGAAGACAAATCCAATGACACATAGAAAGGATGAATTTTTCCCCAATGAAAAGAACAAAGGATTAAAACCCCCAACATATATTGTTTCCCAGCAAACAAAAGTTGAATGGTGGGTTGCATAACTAGAAATGGTTATGTAAACTTGAGTTTGGTTTCTGGAAAAATAATAGAGGAAGTAATCAGTAAAAGATGTTTAAAGTCTTGAGACAAATGATCTGTGGCAGTGGTAGAGTAAGCAAGCAAGAAGGCAGCTGTAAAGCCACTGCTAACATTTGTATGGGACAAAAATAATTCATCTAGCTGAACATAGCACAGCCCAAAACTCATACCCTCCTCCATTTCTTAACCTATTTACACAATGGAGAAACCCCAGGCAATACAAGGGCAGTGCAAACATCCCCAGTGCAAACTAGAATGCATGTTCCCCCTGGCTGGGAGGAGGCATCAGGAGGGTACTCTTCCTACCGTGGTCAGGACTCAGTTCCAGGCTGGGCAGCTGTGGTGTCTTCCACCCCCTCACTCCCACCTCCACCCTGTCCACAGCAAAGCTCCACTGGGCAGAGACTGCTAATTGGCAAAGCTGCTAACATTCATAATGCTCTGTGCCCCAGCCACCCTCCAGCCTGATCCCAAACCCTTATCACGCCCAGGCTCCTTCCTTTCCAGTCACACCCCAAGACTTGCACAGTCCTGGGGGAGCTGATCCCAGATATACTTACCCCCTTGGCAAAACAGCCTTTCACTGCTCCTACACTCTCCTCCCTCCTGGCTGCCAGCCCCAAACTGGCCTTCAAGCAGGACAGGGAGCTGTTGAGAGGGTGAGGCCTCATCTCTCTGTCCTACAAGCACCTGTGATTCCACAGCCCAGGTGCCAGAAGGCTCTTTCAAGTCACACATTTGGCTCACCACCAGGTGTAACTACTTCACAACTCCTCCACTTCAGCTCTTAGGGAAGCAAAACCAAAGGAGTTTTCTCTCCTCTAGAGTTTTGCACTTTGTACTTCTAGAGAAAAGCATCCTGGTCCCATCCTTTCCCCTGAGGCTTGTTTGCCATGGAGCCCATGAACAAAAGCACATGAAGATCTCTTGAGTTCCAAGAACCTCACCTTGATAGTTGGGCAAAATGATCAAAGTGTTTGTGGACCCATTGCTTCTACTTTGGTGGGTGAAATATGAACTCTTTGTGGGCTTCTGCTTCTGCTGTACAAACAAGACAGGGCATCTGGAGAAGACAACTGTCTTCCCAAATCATCCATCTCATCCTGGGCATGCTGAGTAAAGCAGAGACAAGGTGCAGCACTGACCTGCTGGCAAACCCACCAGGCTTGCTGCAAGAGCTTGTTCAAGGCCCAGGTTATGCTGATGCAGCACACAGGGAGCCTTCTGCTAGGAAGCCTGCTTAGGACATTGTAATAAATAAAAAAACAAAGGTTATAAATTGCAGCTGAGCTCCTCTGGACAGAGAGGGATGAGGCAGTGGCTTTCAGAGAAGTATATCCCACAAGCTGGGACACGCTTCTCTGCTTCTCCAGCAGGACTCACTGTTGGGAAATTCAGACCCTGCAGCCCAGCTGGAGTGAAGAGATTTTGGCTGTTGGTCTCTTTTTTTTGGATGCTGTGTAGCTCTAGCAGGGTGGCTGCTCACTACTAAGGGAGATGTGGGGTCTGGCTCCTGCCTCAACAGCCTAGGAATCTCTGCCTTGCCCTGGGTGAGGAGTGGGAGGGATGTAGGATGCAGGCAGATGGCTGTCGTCTTCCCAACTCTTCTCTTGGTTCACAACCCTCCCACTTACCTCTGCCACATTGCCAGGCAGGAATTCACCCCAGCCAAGAGAGCAACAGCTCCAGGCAAAATCATCACCAGTCCTTAAAACAAAAGGAGAACTGGGCTGAGCAGCGATGCTACCTCCCACATGCAGCTAGAGGGGTCCAGCATTAAACCTCTGCCAGGCATTAAAGGGTTGTCCCAGACCCCTGGATTAAAGCATATACGTCCTTGGACGTGGCCACAGCGAGCAGGCTGTGATGGTTGCTGGCTCCCAGCTAGCAACATCTGAGCAATTTGTTTTGCAGTTCCAGCATCCACAGCTGCTAAATGCCTAAACCTGGAGAACCCAGGGGACCTTCAAAGAGCATCAGACTGTTTTAAAAATACTTTATTCTTTAGAAAATACAGCGTTCAGTACAGTGTGCTCTGCTCCCCCCAGCTTCAACCCTCCTCTCCCCGCCCACTCTGCCGAGGTCAAGGCAACATCAGCACGTTCACTACCGCAGCAGGAAAGCAGAGGGCAGGTTTCACCAACCCCATTTCCACCTTCCTGGGCAGGCAGGAGGCTCTCAAGCCCTCGCTGGTACCCAGCAGCAAGGTACTCTCCTCCCAAACCCACAGTGAAGCCTAACTCACAGCGCCAAGCTCAGCCCTTGGAGCAGATGATGGCCCTCGGTGGCTAGGGACATCCCTGGGGGTTTGGGGGGAGGGGTAGTCACACTTCCCCACACGAGGATTTGGGGTAGCCCATGTAATTTTTAAGACATTGGGCTATCCTCGACCAGAGAGCCAGCAACAAACCAGGGGGATCATTGTGGGAGCTGGGGCATGAGGAGGGGAGACACCAGTGCTCAGGGCCCTCCCTGGCTCCCATCCTGAACAGGGATGGGGCTGAGTCAGGGCTGTAACAGCTCCTTCTGAAGGGAAAAAGCCATACTGGAGGGGTTCAAAAAGAGAACATTCCCAAAGGCAGGGTGACCTTTCTCCAGGGCCAGGGTGAGCTCAGGACTCAGGGAGTACCTTCCACCTCCCGCTGGCCTGTCCCACAGACAAATTTCTGCCAGCCAAGCCCACCCCACGGTGAGGGGTCCTGCCCACACCCTGAGGGGGTGCAGGATCGCTCCAGTCCTGGGGCAGAGGGTCCTTGCACACCGAGAGCAGGACAGGAGAGCAAATCTGGGGGCTGGGAGAGCAGGGAAAGAAGCTTTTTCTCTTTTCAGACAGGAATCCCCAACACCATCCCCTTCCCTTTGCATAGAGCAGCTCGCAGGCAAGCATGTCCTTCAGTCATCCAAGGGGCACCAAGAGTGGTGGCTGTGACCTCGGGAGGGGGGCAGGAGCAAGGCTGGAGGACATGGCCCTGCTGCTCCCATCCTCCACACGTGGCCCTGGGGCTTGCCCAAGGACACAGGGAAAAAGAAACACCGACAGCCCTGAACCCTGCCCATGACTCTGCCCCCAGGTGCAAGAAGCCATCCTGATCTTTAAAAAAGGAATGGAAACAGGAAAAAAAGAATGGGAAAATAAAAAAGGCTGAGATGGAGGGAAAGATCCCCAGGTCAGCAGAGAGGAAGCCGGGAAGCGTTGCGGGGATGCCGTCCGTTCACCGCCCGCTCTTGCGGGATCTAACTGTCCTCGCCGTTCTCTCCTGGCCCCTTGATCAGCCTCTTCTGTCCCCGTTTCCCCACGGGCCCCTTGGGCTTGGCGAAGGCTTGCTTGAAGGCGTGCTGCTTGGGGTGCACCTCCTCATAGAGGAACTCTGCCGTCAGCTCGGCTCCATCGTCGATCTCAATCTGCGCCCGGGAGTGGTAAGCGTAGCTTAGCAGATTCCTAGGGTCCTGATACCCATCTGTGGGGCACCCAACCCCTCCCTGAGCCCGCCAGTGGGGCTGGACCAAGGCCTAGGCACAGCACCTCGCAGATACCCAAGACAGGTCACTGCTCCATCACCTCCAGGTGGGCTTGCACTTACCTTCTTGGCTATCTCCAGACAAAACTCCTGCTCCACAGTGTCCAGCAACCGGCTCTTACAGCTGGAGTAGAGCATGCGCTCCTTGATGCTGCATTTGTACCCGGGCATGGAGTAGATAAAGACTGCAAGAAGAAAGCAGGGCTTGTGGCACCACCTGGGCTCACAGCCAGGGTGCACTGGGCAGAAGCATCCCACTCTGGTCCCGGCTTTTCCAGCCCTGAGAGTCCCAGTTTACTCAGAGGCAGAAGGCGAGCCATCCCATCCATCACCCCTCCCCAACTCTCCCCTGGCTCTGGTACACCTGCAACACAATAGCTGCACAAATCCTCCGTGGCAGCACCAAGAGCACCCTGCCTTGCATGTGGCAGCTTCTTTTGGCAACAAAGGACCTGGCAGCACCCACCCTCAGAGGATGGCAAGCAGGAACTAACTCAAGATCTCTTGCTGCATCATCTCTATCCCCATTCTTGCTTGCTCCCCATGAGAACAATGATCCAGGGAGACCAGGGATTGGCACAGGCTCTAACCAGCCACCCCCAATGCTGGGGCACCCACCGACAGACTCCAGGTAGTCTCCCTCATGTGAGTGCTTGTACAGGAAGAAATGGTAGCGAGCTGAGTCCTGGGGGATCCTCTTGGGCAGGTCAGCGATCTCTGTGGGGCTCGTGTGCACCAGGTCAATGGTCTCCCGCTCCAGATCCAGCTTCTGATGGATATAGAAGACGGGGAGCAGACAGGAATGAGAGGCAGCAGTAAGAGGCAGGGAGAGCAGAGGAGCCATGTGAGGGACCTACCAGCTGGATGTAGTTGATTTTCTTCTGCTTGAGGGCCTGGATGGCTTGCTGAGCATCCAGCTGGAGGGGGAAGGCCAGGCCCTGCAGGGTCTGGTGCTTGCTCTCCACGTTGATCTCTGTCTTCACCTGGGGATGGAGATCATCTCGAGCATCAGGACAGAGACTGGCAAAGGGCAGGGAAGGGAGAGAAAGGAAAACCAGCCGGTGCCACAGCAAAAGGCTTCTCATCATGAGTTGGACTAGATGATCCTAATGGGTCCCTTCCAACTCTGGCTATTCTGTGATTCTGTGATCCAAGGAGCTGCCTGACAGCCGGCTCACGGATGCTTGCCACTGTATCACCGAGCCAGGAGATCACCTGGCCCCAGCCATGAACCCCCCCACACTTCACTCCCAGCAAAGACCTGCTCAAAACCAATGTTTCCCAGCAAGTCCCTGGTAGGGATGCCATGACCAGTGCTAGTGTGGGTCTGTCTTAAATGTTTTGACTGCAACCTGCAGGTGATGGGGGAAGCCCTGCAATCACAGCATTTAGCTGCACGGGTCCCTGCTGGTGGGGAGGGCAAGAACCTCCTTGGCGGGTTTAACTGCAACAGACAGGCATTCCCTTTGATACTGGAGCTGGGGGATTAGAGACCCACAGCTCAGAAAGATCATGGCCACCACTTGCCCCTGCAAACTCTCCAAGGCAAAGGCAGCCACCCATACCCCAAGCAAACCTCCTAGTCCAGGAGACCAAATCCCACTTCAAAAAGGGAAGAGATAGAGATTGTGGAGACATCACATCATCACCCCAGGTGCCTCCATCCAGCCACAACGAGAAGGTTCCTGACCGGGGCTGGAGGGTGCCGTGAGGTGGTGGTGGGGAAGGGGGGCAGGACGCGGCAGGCACAGCATACCTCCTCGGGGCCAGGGTACTCTACCAGCGATGGGCAGCAGCAACAGCCCCCCACCATCTGCCACAGAATACAGGGAGACGCTGTCACCCCAACGGCGGAGGAGCCCACCCCACACCTCCAGCCACCCCCCAGCCCCCAGATACACAGTCCAGCAATGTTAACCCAGGCGCTCTGCAGCGAGCATGGGTCCCTTTCCTTTGGGATCAGTCTGGGAGATTTGGGACAAAGACAAACCAACCTCCATTTTCTTTCCCTCCCCTGATAGAGAAAAGGAAGGAACATCCAGGCATGCCAAGAGAAACACAGGAGTTTGAGCTCACATCTCAAAACCAGCTCGGCAGTGCCAAAGCAGATCTTGTTCCAAGGCTGCCCTTTGTTACAGCAGCCTCGTGTGGTACCCACACCCTGAGGAGATGATGGACTCAGTGCCCAGAGCAGAGCATGCAGAAAAACACTGCCAGGAGAAGGAAAAACGGGGCATCAAGCGGGCAGAGCAGCCTACCATCTCGGTGCTCGAGTCCTGGGAACAGGAATCCTGCGAGCGTGGGGAGAGGAGACACACTGTCAACAGCACCCTGCATGGGTTGGGGGGGGCAGAGGGTCTCTGACCCCACAAAGGGGTGGGGGACACACAGACATGCCGGGAGGATGGAAGCATACCATCTCTCTGCTGGAGGCCAGGGAAGGCAGGTCCTGGCAGCACGGGCAGGGAGAGCAGCAAAAAAAACATAACATGGGAGACATCACTGCTGGGGAGGAGCAAGAGGAAAAGCCCCAGTCTCAAGCTCTGGCAGCACCACGTGGAGCATCTCTGCCGATGTCCCTGCTCAGAGCCTGTCCCTGCCCAATCTCCTGTCAGCTCCCCAGCCAGGGTGGCCCCAACCTAGGGTTTGAAAGAGTTATGGCTCCAAGCCAAGGTCTGGAGGAGTTCCAGCAGTTGCAGCAATAGATTTTGGGCTATCCTCTGTCAAAAAGCATACCCTTAAGGGCTTTAAGGGAGAAAAAGTACCCAAGCCTCTGCTCATGCCAAGCATCCTGGAGGATGAACATGGTGTGAACGTGCAGTTCTCAGGAAAATTGCTTAAGGGTCATCTGGTGCCAAGTGGGCAAGAGGTCTGGCTAACCTCCAAGTTCTGCTGTCCCACCATCCTTAGGGTGACGTGGCACCAGCAAGGGCCTGAGGGAAAGTGCACAGAGATTCAGAGGATGGATACAAGCTTGCCTGGCCCTACTCTGTGGAGAGGTATGGTGGGAGGACACTATCACTGCCAACACCTCCAGATCCATATCTTTCTCCCCTGTAAAAGCAAGGAGGCTGGGAGGATTACAGTGGAACCAGAGATACCACAAGCTGCAACACAAAACATGATGAAGTCCAAAAATCCCAAAAGATGGAAAGCTGTTCTAGCAACATCAACTCCTCCATCTATCTCTGTATTTTCTACTCCTTCCCTTCTCAAAACTATTAAAAACTGGCTCACTGAAGCACTCCCCAGAGCACCACCTGGGAGCTATGCATGGGACAGTCAAGCATGTGCTGCATCCCATCATCCTGCTTTGCTGGTGTCCTACCCCTCTCATCCCTTCTCCAAACTGTTCAGTGGTCAAGGAGGATCCCAGGGAGCTTCTGCCAGCCCAGATATGCAGCCATCTTCTGGGTGAAGACTGCAAACCTGGTTGGCCTCTCAGAGGCTCATGCATCAACAGCATTGGAGGAGAGGAAAGCTGCACCACCAGCAGTGGCTCCAGGCCAGGGACACAGCAAAGCACTTGCGAGCTGGTGGCTTTTAAAGAATCAGTGTCACTCCCCAAATCCTAATGGACTGGTTGAGCCCAGGAGGATGGGCAGGGTCCTGGACCATTAGCAGGGGCATGGACAGGTAAGCAGAAATGCTGAGGCCAGGGATTGCCCAGAGGCTGCTTCATTGTAGCAAGATTGGAGTCCGTCTCTTCTCCTATGTTACCAGTTATAGGACAAGAGGAAACAGCCTCAAGTTGCACCAAAGGGAGGTTTAGATTGGATATTGGGAAAAATTTCTTCACAGAACAAGTTGTTCTATGATTCTATGATTAAGCACTGGAACAGGCTGCCCAGGGAAGTGGTGGAGCCACAGCCCCTGGAGGTGTTAAAAAACCCATATAGATGTGGTACTTAGTGATATGGTTTAGTGGCATGGTGGTGATAGGTTGATGGTTGGACTTGATGACCTTAGAGGTCTTCTTCCAACCTTAAAGGTTCTGTGATTCCCAGGTCACTGCCAGCCCTGCCTGCTCACTCCCACATGCTGGATCTGCTCCCTCCCATGAAACCACAACGTGTGCATGTGCGTGAGGACCTCGCAGCCTGTGCACAATGCACATGCACATGCAAGGACCCTAAAAGCCTGCAGGCAATGTGCAAGGCTGGAGGCACCACTGTGCTATAGGTTGCTACTACAGGGTGCTATAGGTTGAGAGCTGCTCCCATGTAGTCCCTCTTGACCAAAGCCCTCTGCTTAGCCTGGCTCCAGAAACCAGCTCAAAGCTGCACTTACGGAGAGTCATGAGTTCCTCCACCCTGAGGGTGGTGAGCATGGCACCCAGCAGCCAAGCCATAGCTCCCACCACTTCCTGCTCTGTGCCAGGGCCAAGTGGGCACAGCTTCTGCACCAACACAGAGACCCTTCACCACACCCAGCACTCAGCTGCTTCCCACCTTTACATCCAGAGACACAAATATATCCATTCTCCTCTCTTTCTAAATGCCAGTGACCACTCCTCGTGGCCCAGGCTGACACAGGGGACAGCACACCTTTAAAATAACCCCCAACCACACCAAATGGCAGCAGCATCTTCACCTGAGAACTGCATCTTGCAAGGGCAAGGGTGGAAAACAAGCACCATGAGCACCACTTACCTGGGCACTTGACCCTGCAAGATATGGTCGCCAAAAAGCCCCAAAACTACTTCATCCTGCAGCACTGGCCAGCCAAGGTGATGGCAGAGACACCCAAAAGTGCCAAACAAGCCACAGAGCCACCATCAGCATCCACCTCTCTCCAAGCACGGGTACCACCTTGGATCCTCCTGCACAAATCTTGGGATAACCACACCAAGACCTATGTTCTGGAGACCACTCCTTGGTGGCATCTCCCAAATGCCCCTCAACTCAGCTCCCCCCAGACCTACTTTGTCAAGTGGAAACCTCTTGCCTTGTCTTTGCTGTTAATTAACACCATTGGGTTGATTGGCTTTGTGTCTCCCAGGCATGTCCTGACCCACTCATAAGCCCCCCAGTACAGGTGGAAGAGAGAGGGATGCTCCTCTAGAGAGGAAGGTTTTCCACAGCATGCAAGTGACATCCTCCCAGCCCAGCAAAACAGTGCTTCCAGGTAGTCTTCCCACCCAGCAAGCCAACCTCCTCCACTCCCTTGGCATTTCACAGCACCACAGAGGTTGGCACAAGTGAGATGTTGGTGAGGAGACAACGGTGTCCCAGCTTTGTCTGCCCCAGCCCTACCCTGTGCCACTTCCACATCTTTTTCCAGTCCATAAGCCCCCAAATTCAGGCAAAGATCTGTATTTCTCAGGACAATATCCCTCATGTTTATAGCCACAGAGGAAGAGTTATGGGAAAGCAAGCTGCTGCAGCCCAAAGATAAGCCTGAATTCTTCCTGTCTCCACCACGACTTCAGACTCAGCTCTAACTTTTGCCCCAATACCTAGAGGTCAGAGACTGCTGCCTGCTTTCAGCCTCAAACTGCCTTCTGATGCCAAGCACAGCAAGTGAAATGGAGCTCTGAGCTCATGTCCTAGCAAGGGGGAAAAGAATATATACAAAAAAAACCCAAACAAATTCCTCTTTACAGCACCAATGTGACCACAAGAATGCTCAGTCCACCTGGGCACAGGCAGGAACAGGGTAAACTGCAGAGATACAAGAGAGCACAGTAAAAATGAGCCATCCCTTGCAGCTGGATGCTCAGATGTTGACTCCCACACCTTCAGCAGCAAGCACATCCCTGCACCCCTTTGTACCCTGAGAGTCTTCTCCCCAGGCTGGGGGACACCCACCTCGTTGATGCGGATCTGCTGAAGCTCCTGCTCGGCTGCAGTCAGCGGGGCTGGGGCAGAGCAGGAGGACACATGCTTCTGGTAACCACTCAGAGACACGTCCTCCTGCAGATGGAGAGACAGGGGAAGCAGCAGGAGGTGATGATTGGGGTGGTTATTGCCTTGAGGCTGCATCTGAGCAACCCAATGGGTCTTGGGTTCTCTAGCTCTTGGATGCCTCCATACAAATCCCACGCTCGGTTTTAAACCGTGCCTGTGACCACCCATACCCACTGAGACCATCCTGGCCCTCTCTGGACATCCATGGCTGCAGCAATGCACCCCCTCTGGCTAATTAACATAACTCATTAGCATGAATACAAGAGGGAAAGGCAGAGACAAAGGCCTAGGAGCAAGCAGAGATGGGCATCAGAACAGGAGAGCAGTTGTCAGGGGTGCTCCTCAGCTCCCATTGACAGCAGAAGCCTCATAGTGGGGCTGATAATGGGAGGCCCTGCCTGTAGAACTCCCTCTGCAAAAGGAGAAACCTCTGGCCAAGCACTGCTGCAGAAACAGCCAGATGACCCCAGCATGGCAGCAGCTCTAGCTGCTGGAATGACACTGCCACCACCTGGCATTTATTTTCTGGCTCAGAGTAAAGCTCTAGATGTCTTCTGAGTCTCCCTCCCCTTTCTTCATGGTTTCCTTCACAGACTGACTGCAGCTGTGTGGGTAGGAAAAAGCGGCAGCAGCCACCCAAGAGACAGAGGCAGCAAGAGGGGCAAACCTCTCTGCTTCCCCCTCGGACACCAACGTCCCACGTCCCACTTGGCATCAGTGCTGAGCCTGGAGTAGGCTCCCAAAGCTGAGGGTTGAGCTCAAAAGTCTACCTAGGAACAACCACCTTACCTTCACCGTTCCAAACATCTCATCCTTTATGTGCCCCCCACCAAACTCCTTCTTCACCGTCGCCCTGGTTGCAGCATAGAGCATCTTCAGCCGCACCTGCATGAGGAGGCAGCAGCAAGTGAGCTTAGAGAGGAGCATTCTGCATGCTGAGACCAGACAGCAGCACCTCCACAGGAGTTTTATATATATATATATTTAAAATGCCTATTATTATTATATATAATTATATATATATACACGTGTACACATGTATGTGTATACAACTACACATATATTAGTATAATTGGGTCTACGTGTATATATGCACACACAAAGTGTTATAATTATGTTCTGATAATTGTACATACACATATGTATATATAATAATATAGATTTGTTAAATATACCTCATCAAACTGTGGAAGGTCTTTTTAGGTATGCTGTGATATATATATATAAAATAAATATATGTTTATATATTACAAATACATATTAGATATTTATATATATGACAAGGGCATGTGTTACCATGGCAGTAAATCTATGCAGTAGAGAGATTATATAAAATATATAATAAATGTGTATGTGTATATATATGTGTGTGACAAGGGCATGTGCTAACATGACAGTAAATCTTGGTCCTGCTGCAAGCCTGTTTCAGAGATGTGCTCAACAAGCTGTCATTTTCCAGGCAGTACTGCTGACATCCTCCAAACTAGCTTCCCACCCAACACTCCCTTCCCCCTCCCCCTCTGATGCTGTCTCTGACCCCACAAGCCAGCCCAGCAGGTGTTGATGCCTACGTTGGCTTCACGTGGCCCTGAGGGAATCAGCCTGCCTGACCCTTTTCAAGGCTGATTTTGGAGCCAGGCCCAGAGGTTGGTCACCAGCCACTCTGCATCAGCCCTCGAGCAGAGCAAGGCCAGGTGAGTTGGTGCCAGCACCAGCTCTTCCCAGCGATGCTTTTGGCCAGAGCCGCAGATGGACATTTCCATCCTAGCCCTATGGTCCATACTGCTCCCCTCCCTACATCCCAGAACCTCCACCTCCTCGTGCAGCACTGCAAAGAGTTCAGACACACTCCCAGGGTATCTCATGGTGTCTGCAAGCATTTCCCACCCCTAAAGCAGCCTCCACTTCTTAGCCTGGGCACAGCGATGGAGGGCATCAATGCTCCTCTTCAGCCCTAGCACAAAGTCAGCTTAGACAGCATCATCTCCAACCTCCACCTCCCAGAGTAGGTTCGTGTCCCCATGCTGTGAAGTCCCAGCTAGGCACAGTGCTCACCGGGGAGCTGTCAGGAGACCAGGAGATGAAGAGCCACTCATAGCCCTGGGCGTTCTGGCTGTCCAGGCGGTACAGCACGTAGCACGGCTGCTGCTCATCCAGCAGGGGCAGCACAAAGGCATCGTAGTCAGCATCCCAGTGCCGAGACAGCTCTTTGTGGGCTCCCAGCACAAGCTGTTCTGGAAGGAGAAGACAAAAACAGTGGTGTTAGCTGAAGACAAGGCTTAGCTCACCTTGTAGGACCACATGGCAGGTCGTCTAAGTGCTGGCTGTAGACCCAGCACTGACAAAGATGCTGTCCTGCAGAAAACCAAATCAAGGTCTTGAACCATGTGCAGGAGTGTACGCAAGTGTACTGAAGACCCCACCAGGGGATGCCACTGGGTTTGTGGTCACCACGGCCAGCATCCCTCTGCCTCCTGTCCAATCGTATCCTCCCTGTTGAAACCTCTTCTCTAGTGACCATTCATAGCCTCCTTTTGCTCTGCTCCCTCCAGCTGTGTAGCCCTCCTTGCTCACATGAACATGAGACCTCCTCCATCCCACCCTGACAAGCTCTAGAGGCACTAGAAGACCTCACTGGACACATGAAGAATCACCTAGATTTGGAGCACTAAGAAGAATAAGGGTCCCACAGGAAAAGCCAAGACAATGAGCCCAAGCTGCTCTCATTGGATTCCCTATAACTTCAGAGGGGTTAAATTCAGAACTGATACCCAAAGCCTGTACCCATGCGTACTGGAGATGTCCCAGAGGCCCCAGACAGGGGTGGGGATCATGTTGCTAGGACAGCCCCGGCCTCTGAAAGCAATCTACCTGTTTCACACATGTATTTGCACCTCAAGTGTCTGCAGGGTCTTTTTTTCAGCTGTTGTGCAAGCAGTGGTGAGGTTGGAATCCCCAGGAGCTGGGCAATGCTCAGCTGGGATTTAAATGGTGGTGCAGGTGTCATATGAAGAAGAAACTCCCCACCACAAGAGCCAACCAAGCTTTGGGATGGCTGGATGGAAAAGCAATGGCACTGGAGATGATCAGTGCAGGCTGCAGGAAAAGAACCTGTATTTTTATTCTATTAGAGATGCAGAAAGGTCTGTGGGGAGATGTCAGGACTCAAAACAAGATGTAGGAAAATCTGGAGGTGACAAAGTAAAATAAGCCAGGGCCTCGGGCAGATGGCATTCGAGGCGATGCTCAGCCTGGCACACACTCTGCCTGGACCTCTGCCCACAGCTCTTCTGACCATTTGAAGGCAGGAAGCCCTGGGATTGCTTTTCCAATGCTCTCTCTCCCATCCAGCTCAGCAGCTCCAAATCTCATGCCAGGAAAGCTTGTAAGGAAAACAGCTGAGGAGTAAAGGGTTTGGGATGAATTACTCTCACCCCCTTCCATCTGAGCAGGGCTATCCCCCACTGACAGCAGCACAGCCCTTCCCTGACACAGCATCTGCCATCACACAGTGAACCCAGCATTCCTCCTGCACAAAGGGCACATGCTACTGGGACAACAACCAAGACAGCAGAGAAAAAAACACGCTGAAAATACTCTACCTTCAGCAAAACTACCTGTTTTGAGAAAGTGAAGAGTAAAAACCTCAGTGTACCCCTAAAATAAACACAAAGCTCTGCAAATGGATTTGTGCATCACAAAGACCTGGGATCCTGCAAGGAATTTAGTGTGGCCAAGCCCACTGGCTGCTCACGGGTGCCTCCATCTGCCAAACATCCTGACACCTCATGCAGGAGGCAATCGGTGTCAAATCACTCCAGGCTGTTCCTGGGCTGCGTCCAAGCTGAATCCCAGCCCTGCCACTGTGAGCCAGCAGCCTCTAGCTTTCCCCTGAGCAGGAGAAGCAGCTTATTTCCCTGTCTCCCACAGGGTTCTCTGCAGTTCAGCCCAATCCATTCAGGGCCAAATTTTCCTCCTCAGGAAGCATCATGAAAGGAAAACTCAGCAAAAATATGTTTGGCAAAACATCATCATCAGTGCCAGCTATTTCAGGTCCCATTTCTGCAAGGTGCTGCTGTTGGAAAAAGGGTGGCTGGGAGTATTTCTGGCCCTCGAGGTGCCCCCAACCCTCAGCTGCAGGCAGACTGCCTTGCTCCAAAATGCCTGTACAAGGCAGCCCTACCTGAAGCTCTGGCAGGCACTGCAGCCGGACAGCACAGGAGCCAGGAGCCTGCAAAGCTCAGTGCACATCACCTACATGTAAAGAAACACACCCAACAAGGAAGATCACAATGTAACCTTATCCAGAAACCCACTAACAGCAAGGAGTAGAGCATCATCTAAAAACATGTTGGACCACAAGCAGATCTCATGCCAGGAAACCACTGCTGAGTCTCACTGTGTGACCTGCCCCACAAACAATTTCTCCATCTGACCTTGGCTTCTCCAGGTGAGCCCTCAAAGGCAACATCAGCTCAAAGAACTCCCAAAGGGTTGCTCAGCCATAGCTGCTGTCCTGGGGATGCCCAGACACAGAGCACCTGCCATAAGGCTCTTTACACCATCTTCCTCTCCTTACACCAGCTGTTGCCAGCTCAGAAATGCCCCAAGACAAACACCCTGCAGGACAGAAGGTCCTCTGCAAGCCACCAAGTGGGGCTGGAGGCTCCTCTTCCACATCTCCTGTGCAGGCAGGACAGCTGGCACATTCTCCCCAACACCAATGAACCTTGCAGGGCCCTGCTGATATGTCCCATGTGTTTCAAGCCAGATTGCTCTTCCAAATGGTGCCTCACAGCCCCTCCAAAGGCCAGCACGTGTTCCTTATGACCACATCCCTCTCAGCGTTTGCAGTGTGGTCCTGGTGGCCCACCTGAGGGAGCTGGTGACAGCAGCTTGGCAAGGCATTAACGTCCCTGCTGCTGTGAGAAACAAGTCATTCATATGCAATTGTATGAGGCCGAGGTGATGGAAAACCTACACCCTGGAGGCTGCCCCTGGGACCTTCAATCAGTGCTTTGGCTCTCTTGTTTGACAGATGTAGAGTGCACTCAAAGGTATCTTTCCATGGTTGGTACCAGCTTGGAAACTGGGCTAGGGACAGCTGGAGCAGAGGCGAGGATGAGCTAGGTTTCAGACTGTGGGGTCCTGTGCTGAGCCCCACACCAAGAAGCACACTCCTGCCCACCCCTGAGCATCTCTTGCTTGGCATGGGATACCATGTCCAAGGAGGAAGATGCTGCCCATTGCTCCTGACAAAGGTCCCACAGCGCTCACAGCAGCTTCTCACAGGGCACCCACAATATAATTTGATCCAGCAGCACCAAAAGCCCCCAGAACCTAGCACCAATCCTGGACACTGGTGTTGGTCCACTGGCAAAATTACTGTTCACCCCTGGAGCCACCCCAGGGCTCCAATAGCTGCTTACCAGCACACCCAAATTTTGGGCTTGTATTTCAGGACTGGGCTGCGGCATGCCAAGGAACCCCAGCATCATGTTCCTTGGGGGTTCCAAAAACACAAGCTGGCACCTCAGCAGCAAAGAGGAAAGGAGGAGAGGCAAACCAGAATCAATATGGCATAAACCAAAACACTTCAAAATGGGACTTACCATCCTCAATGATGACCTTGATGAGCCGAACCGAACCATTTCGGGCTTTGGCAAAGAAGTCTCTTAACTCCGTGGTGGCTGAAAGAACCAGAAACATGGTGATCAGATCTAGCAATCAAAGCAGGCACTGGGCTGCTTGCTGACTGGCCAGGGAGGATAGCACCTTGGCAGAAGAGAAAATGAAATCAATAAAAATCAAAATCAAATAGCTGGTGCCAACAAGATGAGATGAAAAATAATAATACAAAAGCCAAAATGCTGAGAGCAAAGTGCTGTGTCTCCCTGAGGTGTCAGAGTTAAATAGCAGCTGAGAGTGCATGTGATCCAGAGAACTTGATACTTGGCCTGGGAGAACATAATCACCCAAATTTAGACGATGGCTTGGCTGGTGCAGGTGGGGAGAGCTCAAGTGACAAGTTTATTCGCTGTACAGGGCAGCAGGGTTTGAGTACAGAGGGTGACTAGGAGATGTCCCAACAAGCTGTGACGTCCTGGGCTCGTGACATGCAGTGGGGATGCTGCCCCAGAGGCAACTGCAGACCAGCATGACTCCAAAGTGGAGGCACTGGTTTGAAGCTGAGCACCTGGAGAAAGGAAAAGCTGAGTTTTACTCCAGACCCAGCAGGGCTTTTACAGAAGGCTTTTGGGAAACATTCTGGGGAGCCACCTTCTTCCTCATCTCCCTCCCTCTTGAACACAAGGCACCAGCAACTAGTCTTTAGCATCCTACCATGAGGTAATAGCCAGCAGCAGGTGTTTAAGGGGCAGCCCAGAGCCAGCATTGGAGGCTTAATGTAGCCATCTTGAAAGCATCACCTCTGCAGAGCTCCCTGTCCCAGCCAGGACATGCTAGATGTGAAGCCAATACCCAAGAGATGTGGCCTGGGGGGGCCAAGACCCCTGATGAGGAGCATCTCTCAGCCTGACTCCCCCTGAAAGCCTCTTCAGTTATGCACCTGAGCCCCTTCCTGTATGTGGCTGCAGAGTCAAGTGGGTCCAGTGAGTTCAAAGCCATAGTCAGTTCTCTGTGTGTCAGAAATACTGAAGAAAGTAGCATTGAAGAGACTAGAAAACCAGGCAGAAGACCTTTAGTCCATGCCAGGATCTGTGCTCAGAGTCACCATCAGCACCCCTCATTGCTGGCACTTTGGCATACCACCTACCCACCACCAATGACCATGTTGGAGCAGCCCACAGCAGGAAGGACCTTCCCTTTGGTCACCAGAGCCTGAGAGCATCCATGGCCAAGGCACTTTGCAAAGAAAGCCATTGCTACATCAGCCAGACAGGTGTGGTGGCTGGCCAAGCCACCCCCTCCCAGCAAGGGACAAATCCATCCCACTTCAGTCCCACCAGCAGCAGGCACCACCCTTAGGCACAGTCTCCCCTGCATCGTCATGGGAGAAGCCTCAGTGTTACCCACCACCTGCCCAAGGGACACAGTGGGCCACCAACTTGGTCACATGCCAGTGCCCTCTGGCCTCTGGACACAGACCTTAGGCTGGGACATTGCCCACAGCAAACCCAGCCCCACAGGAGAAGGCACAGCTATGGATTGTCCCCAGGCACAAATGCTGATGGTGATACACGCAGAGGGGTGGGCACGGATGTCCTGGGGAGCCCAAGGAACTCCTGCCTGTCCCACCCAAGCACTGCACCTGCCTCACCAGCTCAAAGCCTGCCCTGATCAGAGATCTGATTGCTTCCCCTCCCATGGAGAGAAAAGGCACAATGAGGAAGAGCTCCAGGCTGGGACCCTGCAAACAGCAGTGCATCTGTACAAACCCAGAGATGCCACCCCAGCAGGACCCCACAGGCACACAGACATCTCAGGCCCAAATGGCATTTTAGGGAACACACAGAAGTTTTGCTGGCATAATCCCACAAGGAAACCATCCTTCTCCATCCATCAGCATTGAGGCACATGGCTCTTTCAGTTACCAGCAGAGACCTTCACCCTCTCCCAGCACCAACTGGGAGCTCAGCCTGCTCCTGCCATGCCCACCCAAGGATCCTCTGATATTTTTAGCCCCTTTCCCTGTTGAGAGTGGCTGTTTCCTTCTGGCAACATCTGTGGTTATTGCAAACACACAAGGCGGAAGAGGAGAAGAAAGAGAGACATTTATACTCCCAGGAAGGCTCAAGCAGGAGAGAAAAGCTCCTAATGAGCATTAAGCTTCACTGACTCCTATTGCACTGCTGAAATCAGAGAGAAAAATATTGGTCTTGGATGTTTCTATAGCATCAGCTATGGGTGAGAGTGAGAAAAGCCCTGCAGCACTAACTGGCTTGCAAATCCCTTCAGCCTGATCCCATCCTTCCCAGAGCCCAGGGGGCACATGACAGTCTGGAAAATCAGGAGTCTGGGCAAATGCAAGCCTCTGGCCCACCTGGAAATGCTAGGAGTGCCCAGAAGTACTGGATTGACAGCTGGGATGATTGACAGTTGAGTGACTTGACAAGTGACAGCCAAGCACTGGGACCCGTGCAGAGGGCTTAGGGACATGTGGGAAAAGCATGGATGCTACTGGAGGAGTTGAGCAAGGTCTGCCAAGAAGGGAGACACTTTCTAGAGGAGTCAGAGGCAGAGCTTTCAAAGAACTCAGAGTGGGCTTCTGAGCTTTAATTCTGTTGAAATAAAAATAATAACAATAATTTAAAAAGTCATTTTCCTTTAAATAAAAGAATCCCACCAGGGTGTTTTCAATGTCCTCTTCTGTCTCTCGTGAGGCAGAGCCAAGAGCTAGTGAGGAGGAAGAAGAAAAAGCCAGTGAAGGTTTTCAGCACAAGCTCAGCCACTGCTTCATTATGGCATAATTACTACTTAATTGGCACAGCAGACTTGATGAGAAGGCTCATGTGCCTGAAATGTTAATATTGAAGTCCACAGCCAGCTCTGGGAAAGCTTACCCAGGAGATGGAGGCGAGAGGTACCTCTGCCCCAGGATATCTCCTCCGTGGGAAGTCTCCAGGACCCAACTCAAGTGCTAAAAACACCGTGTGGGGAAACCACAAAATCCAGGGGAAAGGAGGGATGATGGGGCAGAGGACTGCAGGGGGATCTGCATGTCCAATTCACCTTCTAGACATGGGTTCTTGGAAAATCCTGGAACAAATAAACAAAAAACAAACTCAAGCTGGGCTGCAGCCAGCAGGGATCTACCGAGATCAAGTTGCATGAGATCAGTCTAGCTTCCTCCAGCAGAACCACAGACCTGTGGGCTCCAGAGGTCTCAGCTGAGCTTTCTAAGTGTCTCCAAGCATCAGAAGCCAGCTTGGGAAACATGGTGGTGGTGAACCTCTATGGCACAGGCACAAAACTGCATGGATAACTCACTCTGGGAGGTATCAGAGGTTGGATCAAGCAAAGTCTCCTGAGGACCTGTGTTGGGTCCAGGTTTAGTCCACATTTCCATGAACACATCTGGCAAGAGTAATAGTGCTTCCTGCAGCTGTAAGATGGGAAGCTAGAGGAGGTGCAAGGGTGCACTGGAGAAGTCACTGTTCTCTCAGGAGACTGAAGAAATAGGCTGGGAAAAAAAGAAATAGGATGAAACTCAATAGGAAGCAAAGTACCATAACTAGAAGAAGGACCAGCTACACAGATGCAGGGCAGGGGCCAGCAGCCCCAGAGGAGAGAGGTGGATTGCAAGCCAAGTGCAGGTTAATCACTTCATGTTGTTGCAGGCAATGTGATTTGTGAAGGCACAAACATGTTATTCGGTGCTGACAAGGCTGCAGGCACAGCATGAACAGCACATTCAGGCTCAGCATTGTGCAAGGAGCAGGGCATAGGCCAGACAGCACCTCCACCAAAAGGTGCAGGGTGCAGGAGCAACTGAATGACAAGGCTGATGACCCAGAGGAGAGAAGAAAAACAATGAACAACTTGTACTGTTTTTCCAGCCAGAAATGTCAGGTCCCACACCTTGCATTTTGGAAATCTCACAATAAGGATGACCAAACCCTGGGAAGGACACCATGCCTCCATCCCTCCCCAAAAAGCCTCAAAACCCCCTCCTGCTGCTGCTTGGAGGCAGGGTGAGCTCAGAAGCATCTTGAGGAAACTTCTGGCCTTTCCACAAGGCAGCCCTGCCATCAGCCCTCCAGGCAGATCTGGTGGGCAAGAGCAACCCTAAGTCTACTCAGCCACTCTCCCATGACAGCCCAAAAATTGCCTCTAACCACCAAGTCGTGCAGCACCTCCCTCTCCCATCTCTTTGTAGGCTGCAGATGAGTTGTCCCCTGTTCATGAGCCACCTCCATTTAGCAGCCTACTTAACAGCATGTCCCAGGTCCCCTTGCACCACAGAACCTCTCTGCCCAGTGGCACCTGCCACCCATTTGGGATGAAGGGCTGAGCAGAGCCAGCCACTGCCACCAGAACACCCAGGCTGGGCAGCTCATGGCATGGCAGGGAGGTGATAGTTTGGCCAGCACTGGCCTTCAGGTGGCCCTGAGCATGCAGGCAAGCTGCCAGAGGAGAAGAGAATCTCATGATGGGAAGGCACAGCAATGCCTCCCCTCTCAGCAGCACTGAATAGGTGCAGACCAAAGCCCAAAGACTCCACCCAAGCCTTGGGGACCTGCAGGGTGGCCAGATCCTTGCACCTACTGAACAGACATGCTGTCTGCAACCAGAGCAGGCACTGCCTTGCCCCAGGATGTGGCTGTTTGGATCAGCCCCCTGGAGATCTCAGTGCCAGGTTTGAAGCATCACGCTTGCCTGCAAACACTGAGATGGAGCAGTGAGACGGTGCTGGTGGGTACCACCCCATCACAAAAAGCAATCCCTAAAGCTGATGTCACAGCCCCAGTTAGCTTATCTGAGCAGAGCCAAGCTGTAACAAAGCCGGAGGGAGCCAGAGGCACGATGCAGTGATGACAGCCGTAGCCACAGCAACGGGACAGGTCTCTCCCTGTGGATGCCAGGGTGCCAACGGAGCCACCTGCCCAGCCCTCGGGGAAGCACTGCCGGGATGGGGATTGAGGTGACAGCCACACTGCTTCCACAGCAACCTCTCCCTCCTCTTGCTCACTTGTTGGGGGAGCAACAGGTTTTTGCTTCTTTGACCCTTCCCAATCCCCCTCATCCCGATGACAGCTCCCAGATCAATAATACATGCTCCCTGAAACGGATGCCTCTCTCACTGCACCGAGTCACCTTGCTCTCCCAACGGGAAACCTGAGCCTCCAGCCATTAATCTTTCATTCCCTGGACATAATCTTCAGGTCGATGCAACTCCAAGTCGCTGCTTCCCTTTCACCATCCAGGGCACAGTGTGCCTGGAATGCAACAAGGGAACTCAGCCAAAAATCCAGCCACAAACCTGAACAAAACTTGTCCAAGCTCCAGGGGTGCTTGGCCAGACAGCAGTGGAAATGCTGATGGATAAAACACAGTTACACCTGCATCAGTCACACTCACCCTGCACAGGCAGATCTGCCCAGCTCCCATTGGGGTGTCCAGGAAAGGGCACAACACAGCTGTTGCTGCTGCTAAAATTCCCCCTTTTCAGTCTATCCCAGTGTAACTCCATCATGCTGAGCCTGCTCAACCTGCTTGCTGCAGGCAGCTTTTCAGCTGATGGCCACGGCTGCACAGTTTAAGAGCTAAGAGGATTTTATATTTCACCATGTGAAAAAAAAAATGTCATTGAAGGGAATCTTTTCTCTGGAAAAAAAGCTATAGATGTCAGAAAAGAATAAAATGAAGGGCAGAAAAAAATATCTGAGCAAGAGAGGATACAAGCAATGTTTTTCTCCCCATTATCAGTGGGGCTGGGTTGTATCCTGTTCTGCACTGCAAATCCTGCCCAGAGGCTTCCAGCCACTTGCCTGACACCAGCTGTTTGTTTCTCAACACCCAATTTTCCATGTGGGTGCCCAGGACCAGTCTTTCCTCCACTTGGGCACCTCAGATTGGAGTTATTTGTCCCCTCCCTCACTCTGGGGCAGGCAGTGCCCACCCTGCAGGCAGCATCGGTCAGACTCACCAGCAACACTTTACCCTGGAGCCAAGCAGAGGTGCCAGCAAGAACAGTCCTGCTTTGCCTGTAGAATCTGCTGGTCACTGCTCCTCCTCTCTGCCCAGTAAAGCCACCACTGGGAGCACTGGTTTGGGTACTGGTGGGGACAGGAACCCAGGGACAGACCCTGGCAGTGATCTTGTTGCATCTACCTCCTCTCAATGGAAACTTTCCAAGGCATTTCCTCTACTCTGCCACTTCAGGTGCTTAACTTCAAGGGGTTTGACATCTCAGGGTGTTTGTCTGGTCCTCCACCCATGTTGCCACTCTGGTCACTCTCATGTGCTGGACATAAGTCACTGCCTCAAGTAGGCATCAACTTCCAAGCTAGGTGCTGGCCAGAAGAAAGCTCACAAGTTGGTATCAGCTCCTCAAAACCATCCTCACAGCAGCCCAGTGCCCTCTGTCCCCCCTAGACACCAGAAGCTGTGAACCAGGCATCCCTTCTCCCCCTCCTCCTCTGCTGATGGCACAGCATGATGCATTCCAGGTTAGGGGGTTACCCCTGGCATCCCACCCACGAAGCCACCCCCAAATTCGGGCAGTGAGGCACCTTGGGAGCCAGCACTGCCTCCCCTAACACAACAGGAGGAGAGATGCCAAGGAGTGGTGGATGGGGAGAGAAAGTCCTCGTTTCTTCTCCACCTTTCTTCCCACTGAGGAGCCAGGAAGACAGCTTTCACAGGGGACCTTTGCAGCAGCTCCTGGGTTCCCCTTCTCTGCTCCTTTTTCTCTCCATCTGACATCATTCCTGCTTGCACCCATTATGCTTCTCCTGAAGCAAATGGCCATTCCTACCAGATTCTTTCCCAGTGCAAAATCCAGACCTGGGGCAATGTTGTGGTATGCTATTGTAGGCTGTAGGGTCCAGGTCCTAGCAGACAGGGCAAAGCAGAGGCTCAGCCATAGATGGGAGCAAAGGTCCTTCCCCACTCTCACGTGTTGCCACGTGTCCCAGAAAGAGCCAGCACCAAGCTCCAATTTTTTGGTTGAAGAAACAGAATGTGTTTGATTTCTTTACATTCTGGATAAACTAGAACTACATAAACTAGGGACTGCAAAAATACTTGGCAAATGTTCCCAGATGTAGTTAAAAAACAGGTTTCCAGCCCCAAGAAGCCCACAGCAACCCCTGATAGTTTCCAACCGCCTCCCCAGCCCTGCAGTCTCCATGGCAGCCTGGTTTTCTCACCAGGAACTTTGAGGGAGCTGCCACGGATACCTAAAAAGAAATAATAACTAGTCTCTTGCCTCTGCTTGAAAGACTCAGCCCTGATTACACACCTGAAACAGCAACTCTTCCCTGCCATTGCTCCCCCTCCTTGGGGACCACCTGCTTCTCCCCAAAAGCCAGGATGACTTGGTAGCACCACAGTGGTGGGCTGTTCTGGGGGCTCTTCCATCACGATGTCACCCTGCTCTCACACAGTGTCAACCAAAATCTCTTGCCAGCTTGCCCACAGCCTCCCCTAAGCCAGCTGGCTGGTCCAATCCTAATTCCCCCAGCAGCAGATGCCTTCCTGCAGACAGGGGAGAAATGGGAATGAAAAGACACGAAGTGATGCACGCACACAAAAATAACGAGGCCCCAGAAAGCAGGAAGATGTGGCAAATCCTTTCCTCCTCGGCAGGCAGCAGACCTCAGCGTCTCAGCAGAGAGGATGGAAGTAGCAGTGGGATTGCTGCTCCTCATCTGATACCAAATCTGCTCTCTGCCGAGCAAAGGATTTAATTTGATCATTGTAGCAGGGTGGGGAGGACTGAAATATTCCAAGCCCTCCCAGCAGGGTTCCCTTAAAGCCTGGAGCATCCCAGGTGTTAGAGGGGTAGATCTGCATTAAGAGGGGAAACAGCCACTTTGCAGAAGAGGGCTAGAGGGACTGTGCATCAGGAGATGGACGAGAGGACCCAGAGAGTTCAGTCACCCGGAGCTGTCCAAGATGTAGTGAGACCACCTAACGCAAGTTATTTTTTCATAACCACAGGGAGGTCTTGAGGGTCTGCTTGGGGATCTGCTGCCTAGGCAGAGCTGTTGGGTCTGTCTCCACCCTGCACCAGCTGCAACTCCCTGGGGGAAGTCTGAGTCCCTTCCTCTTTCCAGCAGCGTACTGCTGACAGGGCACGTCACGTCCTGTGGGCGACAAGAACCCCCAGCGACTCTCAGTGCTGGGCCCAGAGAGGTTTGCCAAGCGGTGGTCAACCAAGGTCAGTGAAGGTTGGCAGCCACAGGGGTGCCAAGGAGGATGGCACCGGCAGCACAGGGTGATGGGCACAGCAGGCAGCAACAGGCAGCTGCCTCTTGGGGCACAGGCAGTGCAACAGACCTTGCCTAAACCAGATCCCATGGGAAAGCTCTGCAGAGCAGGGCTGGCACAGCAAGAGTTCAGGTGGGTGCTGGGATCCATCCTGCTGCTTTATTTTAACTTGTTATGATTTTACTTTTTTACAGTAGAGGGAATACTCAGCTAGAGCCTGAGCTTCAGAGCCTCAGCTTAAACCAAAACAATGAATCTGAACCCAATGGCACTGGTTACCAACACTCTCAGGCAAAGCAGAAGAAACATCTAAGAATCACCACTATCTGCTCCTCAACTACAGCTCCTCCAGGAGTATCTGAGGGAAAGGATGCTCTTGGCCACATACTCAAGGAACAAGGACAGTCATGCCGTGAAGGAACAGCAGCCACAAACTCAACATCCTCGCACAAAGGTGCTTGCCACGAGGAAGGGAGTTGAGAGGCGAATGTCCCAGCTCCTGTCCCAGGGCATGCAGTGGTGCTGGACTTGCACTTGACCAGCACTGAGCAAGGCTTGAGGGGTGGCTGCTCTCACATCGCTGCTCCCTACTTGCATATTGATTTGGTTACATAAATTATGCAGCACCTCTACTCCTGATTAATACTGTTAATTGAGTTGGCAGGCAGGGAGCAGGAGGGAAATACCATGAGGACACACAGTCATGCACCAAATGCACCCATAAATGCCAAAGCCATCATCTCAGGGTGCTGGCCAGATCCTGCAGGGAGCAGGGGGAGAAAGCAGGGAGCTTCCCCCCAGACACAACAGCTAGGTCAGGCAGGAATTTATTTGGGCTCTTTACAATACCGCTGGGAGGAGGATGAGCATCACTGCAGGGACGGGATAAGTTACTGGGGCTGATGTGGGGCTGCGGCGAAGCAGATTTGCGATGAGTAAGGTGCTGCCGCAGCAGAAGCGCCTTTACTAGCCGTGTCACGGCGGTTTATTAGCGTCAGCCCAGACAAAGGATGCAAGAGAATCCCTCACCGGAGCATCCCCGCAGCCAGACCCCCTCCTTCACCTCCTACATCTATTCAAAAGCTCTGAGCCTGGCTCAGCACCGTCGTACCCCCTCCTCCGCCCTCCCTCTGGCTACTTGCAGGGAATCCTGACGGCTCCTTCGGGAAGCTTCATCTTATCGCCCCCAGAATCGCTACCGCGACACCGCCCGACAGCCTGCGCGGCTTGGCTGTGGGATGCTCAGGGCGCGTCCCCTCCGAGTGCCTCCCGGGGAAGCTCCAGAGGAGCAGCCCAGTCCGCGGGGTAGTGGTGTTGGGGGTCCGACCCCTGCCTTGCCCTGCCCTACCCAGCCCGGTCTGGTCCGGCAGCGGGGACTGCAGGCATCCCGCAGGGAGGGGACCAACGGCTGAGCGGGCGCCGCTTACCGTGGATGCCGGTCTGGTGAGTCATGGCTCCGCTCGCCTGCTTTGCTTCCGTTCCGTTCCGTTTCGTTTCGTTTCGTTCCGTTCCGCTCCGGCTCCACCGCGTTCCGGAGCAGGAAACAGCTCCGTAGGCAACACCACCCGCTTCCGGAGTCTGGAGGCCACCGCCCGCCCCGCCCCGGGGAGGAGCCACCACCGAGTCGTGGTTCCATTACGGCGCCGCCTGGCGGAGCTAAGTGGTGGTGTTGCGCGTACCGGAGGAGGGGCTCGTCATGTCCGCTGAGTGGCTGAGGCGCTTACGGCGGAGCGGCCCCGCCGAGCGGCCCGGGGGGGCACAGGGACCCGGCCCGGGTCCGCCACCCACCGCCCTCAGCTACCGCCGGCCGAAGTTCTTGCGTGGCGGAACCGAGGAGAGCCAGCGGAGCGGGCGGGCCGTGCGGGGCTGCGGGCCAGAGCGGCCGCTGCCCTGGCGTGCGGGCTACGCCGAGTGAGTGCGGAGAGGCAGCGGGACCGCCCTGGGGAGGGGGCTCCAGGAGACACCCGGGGGTGGGGGGAGTGTGGTGGTAGAGGGGCTCCCAAGGGGTTTATAGAGGGCTTGGGGGAGGAGGGGGTGTCTGCGTGAGGTTAGGGGGCTCAGTGGGAGTGTAGGGAATGCTCGGGGGCGGCGCTAGGGGACTCCTGGGGAGGTGCTCGGGGGGTGATCGCAGCTCGCTTCTTCCCTAGGCTGCTGCCCTGCCCGAGCGGGGAGCTCCAGTCTGCTGCTGGAGGAGGACGGGTCGAGGGCAGAAATGGGTCCTCCCTGCCGGCAGGGAGCAGGAGGGGAGTAGCCCCGCGGGGGTTGATGTGGTGCTATGTCTTCCCCCGCCCTTCTCCCTCCCTGTCGATGGGACACAGCTGCTGACCACCCTGCCAGCCGCAGAGCTGGTCACCATTGACTGCGACAAGTGGCAGGGACAGCGCTGAGAGCAAAATCAGGTCGGCTCAGGTATCTCGTCCCCTAATGCAATGGTGTTCACACTGTAATTTTACCACTGGGATGTCACCTGTCCCCTACTCAGGTCTCTGGTCAGGAAGGGCTCATCGTGGGCCTACTGTGTTGTGCAGTGGTGGAGCTGTGGAAAACCCCTCCCTTCCAGGGGGAGCAGGGAAAATGTCTGGAGCAGGGCATGGTTTCTTGGAGCAGCAGCACTGGGCATCTATCCCCTTGCTCCTAAGCAAAGCACCTTTAGAAGAAAAGGAGGGGAAGAGATTTTTTTTTTTAGAAGTTTCTGGGTCTGCCATTTATTAAGGGCAGAGAGGAGAGATCAGGCAGAACAACTCCAGCCAGGAGCTTCCCCCACATCCTGGCTGGACCACATTAGAACCCCTTGGTCACAGGACAGAGCAGTCTGGGGAGAGGAGCTCTTCAAGGACAGCAAACTCCCATTCAGGGACAAACATTAGCAAGGCTGGAAGGAAAAACAGTGATGTGGTTTTGCAATTCACTGTGTCGCCAAGGAAATAGTACAACATGAAACAGTATAATATGGGCTGCTGACAAGGGCTTCCTGAGGCCAGGGTGCTCCAAAACCACTCAGTTGTCCCAGTGTTCCTGGCCAAGCTTTTCCCTGCTGTACATCAAGGAGTTGTGGTTTAGATCCCCAGCAAAGTGATCCTCGAGTTTGAAAAGAGAGCAGCGAGGTGGGGCTGGAGGGAAAGGGCGAAGGGCAGCCGTTGGCCATGCTGCAGAGCACCCAGCACAGCTGGCTGGGAGCATGTGAGGTGCAGTGTGTGTGCGCACTTTACCTGGATCTTTTGCACCCCCAGGGTTATCAATGCTGACAAGTCGGAGTTTAATGAGGACCAGGCAGCCTGCTGTCAGATCTCCATCCGGAGGAGAGAGCCAGGCCTGGAGGAAGATGAGGAATGGCTGATCCTTTGCTCCACACAGGTATAGCCTCCAGGCAGGCTGTGCTCACCCTGCTGCCAGCTCTGGTCTGCACCCAAGGACCCAGATACAGGAAACACAGAGTTGCCCTGTCAGTCCTATGTGCCCACGCAATGAAACCCTTCCTTGGATGCATTTAGGAGACCCAGATACCCTATGTCTAGTCAGCAAACACCCAGCTCTGCCCATAATGTGCCATTTCTACTTTCATGGCCCATGACTTGCAGCATTTGAGGTAGTCCAAGCCCTTTACTTAGTGCTCTTACCTTTCCTTTACTGTCTTTGCTCTGCTTTCAAGGGCCAGCATGTGTTGTCATCACTTCGGGGCAGCAGTGTGAACCAGGCACACAGAATGTTCTCACCTGATAGCAGCTGCCTCACCTCCTCCAAAATGGCCCCATCTCCCCCAAAGCCCAGAGGAATAGCACAATGAGGGTGGTGGCTTTGAATCCAGCCATTCAGAGGTCAGGTGATGGGCCTGACAGAGCAGCACATGAGCATCACATGAGTTTGAGCTGTGCAGGAGATTAAATGGTGGCAGGGAATTGTAGCTGGGGTGGAAAAAACAAGCAAAACACATACAGTGATGCCCTGGCTGCAAGCCTGCCATCTGTACAACCTCTCCAGCCCCTGTACCCCCTTGTGTCTTGTCCCTGTTTCTCACTGCAGTTTCTGACTTGTTCCTACTGGGCACTGTTTGATGGCCATGGTGGCCCAGAAGCTGCCATCATCGCTTCCAACTATTTGCACTACTGCATCAAGCAGAAGTTAGAGGAGATTGTGGGGGGCATCACAGAGGCTTGTCCCCCCATGCATCTCAGTGGACGCTGCGTTTGTGACAGCGACCCCCAGTTCGTGGAGGAGAAGAACATCCACACAGAAGACCTAGTGGTAGGAGCTCTGGAGAATGCCTTCCAGGAATGTGTAAGTACCTATGGAAGGCACCAGTCCTGCTGCAACAAGCAGTCAGTCTGTCCCTCCCTGCTCCACAGTGTGGGCAAGGTCTGCAGTTCTGCAGCTCATTGAGCAGGCAAGAACGTTCCCCAAACCCTTAAGCATGCTGAGATCATGCTGGGTCAGCTCCCAAAATCTGTCTTAGATCTGCTGGTTATTGGCAGTGCTGAGCCAGAGCAAGGCTGAAGCATCTCTGCTGAAGTGCACCCAGGGGATAGATTTCTTTAGGGCTAGACAGTGCCGGCTGTCACACTCATACAGCATGTACAAGTTTGAGATCTCCCCATCATGCTCCTCAAGTAGTCCTTAGTCCTTCATTGGCTGTACCAAAGCATTATTGCTGGTTTCCTGTGGTCTATCTGCAGTCAGTTTTGGTTCTGGATTTCTGCTGGGAGGCGTGAGGCAGCTGCAGAAAGCAGAAGCCTGGCTCACACCACTCTCCAAACTTAAACCAACAGGATGAAGTCATTGGCCAGGAGATGGAAGCTACAAACCAGACAGGAGGCTGCACTGCTCTGGCTGCCCTTTATTTCCAGGGAAAGTTGTATGTGGCTAATGCTGGGGACAGCAGGTGAGCCTTGATAAAAGGAGGAGGTTGCTGGGGAATGAGCAAGTTTTCCAGCATTTTATTTAATTCTATACAAGGTAAATGTGTAGTCCAGACATTTCATTTCCCTCCTGCCTGCCGCAGGACTTGTTGAAAGGACAGGTGCCCTCATGCTTCCTGGAAGGGTTTTGGGATTTCAAGTGACCAATGCTGCCCAGCCATAGGGCAGCATTGGGGTGGTCATGCAGCAGTAAGCTGAGCCTGGCAGGTGTTCAGAAGTGGAAGGTGATTTCAAGGCATCCTTAAGAGCTTCGTTGTCTGGCCTTGGCCCACCCTTCCTCTAGTAGTGAGCTCTACCACTGTCAAACCAGGCAAACCTAGTTCTCTGCTGCAACAGTGCAATGGAGTTATTTAAAATACACTCTCATTTTTAAACCTTTATGGGTGCAGAGCTATTCTTTGGCATTGCTCTGCTGCTGGCTACCCCCACACCTGGCTGACCATGGGGCTGGCCTCAGTAAGAGGAGGGCTGCAGTAACAGACACAGCTCAGCTCTCTGCCTCTTCCCCCTCGCAGAGCGATTCTTGTTCTGAAGGACAACGTTGTGCCCATGAGCTCTGAGTTCACACCTGAGACAGAGAGGCAGCGAATCCAGCATTTGGTGAGTGACTCCTTCTGCACATCAGACAATCAGCTGCAAGCAGCCCACGGGGCCAGAGAGGGCTTGTGGCAAGAGGGCCGCACCGGCTTTCCTCAAAGACCACTGTGTGGCCAGAATGTCTTCTGGCAGTAGCCAAGGAGAGCTGGGGGCAAGATTCAACCAACAGTCTTTAGTACTGGAGATGCTTAAGTCCTCCTTGGGATGTGCCTTCCCACTTGTCTTCTCCATTTTGCTGCTTGGACTGCCAGTCCCAAGACAGAAGCAGTTTTGGTGCCCAACCCTGCTGAAGCAGAACCTGTCCATCCTCACACCTTCATTCCCTCCTCCAGGCTTTTCTTTTCCCTAAGCTCCTGGATGGTGAGTTCACACGCTTTGAGTTTCCACGGAGGCTGAAGGGAGATGATGTGGGCCAGAAAGTCCTGTACCGGGATTACTTCATGGAGGGCTGGTGAGTCCTTTCTGCCTGAGGATAAGGCTGTGGCACAGGGCAGCTTTACCTGCTTGTAGTGATGTGAAGGGAGAAGGGGCATGCCCCTCTGGTGAGAGCAGTACGCTTGATGGTGCAAAGTAGTGCCAGATCAAGTGAAGGATGTCTTGTGCAGCCCTCCCCCCTGACTGAAGGACTGGGGCCCTAGTAGGGCGGTTAGGGAACAGTTGAGATGGTCCTTCTGGGATTCTGCAAGATGGGGCTGGGTGCAGCAAGTCCCAGCCTGGTGCAGGAATGAGCTGAGGAGGGGAAAAACACCTGGGCATTCAGCAAGGGGTTATCTTCACTTCACAAGTCACCTTGCCCCTTCCTCAGTCAGCTACATGTGCACGGGGGCACCACAGGGGTTGAATTACAGTTGAAATACTCTGGCTGTTTGTACCACCAAGACAGATGAATCCCAGATCAACTGTGAATTCTCTGTTCTAGGGGATACAAGACAGTGGAGAAAGCTGACCTCAAGTATCCTCTTGTCCATGGTCATGGAAAGCAGGTAGTATTAATATTTTAGGCAGTGGGAAGCCTTCTATGTTGATGCCGAAAATTATGCCCCAAAAGGCTCTATGGAACTGCTCAGAGACAAAGTTTTAGTCTTTAAGCAGCGAGGTATTTATTTCAGGCAACGTTGGGGAACTCCTGGCTCATGCTGGATAAAAGAGTTCCAAAGCAGTCAGTGAAAAATCAGACTATTTATACAATTTGTATAAGAGATTGCATCATCTTTAGATGTATATTCATATTATTGCAACATCTAATTATAATATTCATAGCAGGCAGAGTTAGGGGTGGAGTCTTCATTTTGGGGAGATTTTTGGTGGTACATCCTGTTACTTCATCCTCGGTGGTCATGTTTTTGTTCTTCTTCCTCAGTGAACTTTCGAACTTTTCTTGATTCTGCTGGCTACAATGTATATTGGGCAATAGTTTTTGGACTTCTGCCCCTTATTTCTCCTTGTTCCTTTCCTGTCTCTATGTAAGATTTATGTTACCATTGTCAATGCTCTCTACCTTTCTGTGTTCTTACTGTGTGTTCTTTGTGCCAGCATTCTTTGTCCAGATGTTATTTGTCCACTGGTCCTTGAATCCTGGTTCTTTGTTTCTTAGCTCAGAGCTGGCCTTCTAAGTTAACTCTGTGGGCCTTGCTCTGTTTCAATGTGCAGGCTGTCTCCATGCTTCCATCAGGCCATTGCTTTCGATCATTTCGTCTCAGGTCTCCAGGGGCTGTTCTGGGGGATGCTTGGAGAAGGGTCCTAAAAGCAACATACAGATCAGCAAGGACAAGCCACATGCCAGCCTTTAAAGGTGCCATATTCTTCTGTTTCAACACTGTTTTGCTTTGTTTGGGTCCAGGCTCGCTTGCTGGGGACGCTGGCTGTCTCTCGAGGTCTAGGAGATCATCAACTCAAAGTCATTGACACCAACATCGAAGTCAAACCTTTCCTCTGCTGCATTCCCAAGGTCAGTCATAGCACATGGGAATTGCAGAGGGGAATAAAATATGCTGTTTCCCCTCTGTAACACCCACCTTTTACAGACGTGGTAGGTCTTAGCTGTGTCCTTTTCCCATCACCTGGCTCTCTGCATACTGTCCAGAGAATTCCCAAGAGAGAGGAATCTAGCAGCATAGCAGCAAGAGGACATGGAAGATTCAAAGCACCCTGGTGTCACTTTGTCATCTCTCAGGGACATCTCGTCTACCCCCCCCCCAGCACCTGACAGGAATTGTCACCAATTTACTCCTGTGCTTTCCAGGTGAATGTGTTTGACTTTGCTCTGCATGATATTAAGGAAGATGATGTCCTCATCATGGCAACCGATGGCCTTTGGGATGTTCTGTGTGACAAAGAGGTGGCCCATATGGTCAGGAGCTTCCTTGCAGAAAACAGGACAGATCCTCACAGGTAATACCAGCTTTGCCATCATTTTCTCTTTCAAAGAACCTGGTCAGATCGCAAGCAGGCTGAGATCACTCTGCTTCTAGGTCATCTCAGGCATAACTAAGCACACTTCTCTCTGACTGTGGAAACTGTCTCCTCATCTTTCCCCATCATAAAGAAACAATGATAAAGCTGACAACATAAAGCCACATCTCAGGGTCATGCTTAAGGGAATGGTGCCATCTTATCCCAAACCTTGCATTTTTCCACCCACAGATTTTCAGAACTGGCCAAGTGCTTGGTATGCAGAGCACGGGGAAAGAAGAGAGGCCACCAATGGATGCTGGATGACAGCCATGAGGCATCCTATGATGACATCTCTGTATTTGTCATCCCACTACACAACAGGGATGAGAAGTGACTCTTAGCATGACATGCAGGATCTATGTCTACTGTGGTGCTATTCAGCATCAAGCTGAGACTGAGGAATTTCTGCTGTGCATGAACACTCTCTAACAACCTGCAGTGGAACCTGAAAAGTCACAGGCAGAAGATCAACAAAAACTTTAGCTCCATAAGAACATGCAAGAGGAACAGTGAGCAACAAATCATTCCCCTTACTCCTTTCTCATTGTTGGGCCAAGGAGAAATTGTGAAGGGGGCCAAGCAAGCTAAAGGGTACTATTTCTAACTCAAATCCCCATTTCTAGTGACCCCTCTCCCTTTTAATATTGAAGAATGAGGATCAGTTGAGGTCCAACTACTCTCAAGAGCTGGATTTTAATCAGACTTGAACTAAGCTGTGTAGAACTGGCTGCATAAGCTGAAGCATCCCTTGTATCCATTTGCTGTAGCATGAGATGTACTGAAAACCCAGGAGGGAGCTGCTGCTAAGACAGGTCAGGCATGGCTGTGCCTGCCTACCACAAACACTGAAGCAGTAGCCCAGACCTCTTGAGAAAGCTGCCATTTCTAGGCAGCACCACCTCAAAACAGAGGAGGTTTTAGCAGATGAAGCCAGACAGGAGTGTAGAGGAGCCTCCTGTGTAAAGGTACATACCTTCCTTAAGAGCACTTAAGTGTATCAGTGTGTAAAGCAACATGCAGATTTCTAACAAATCTGAGTCCACAACACTTGCTGACACTTTATTCATTCAGGCCATTTCTGACAGCAGAGCTGCTTTTGTAACAGTAACACTGATGAGATCTTAAGTGCATCAGCTGATTGAGAGAAGAGCTCCAAGCAAAGTAAAACCAGTTCGTTTAAATCTGCCTGCAGTGCTGACTCTCAAGCTCTCACACACATTACAACAGGAACAGCAGCACAGAGAACATGAGAAGTAGAGTCGTGCCTTAAACTTGGGATCTGCTTCTCAACTTGTTCATTAGCCAGGCAAATTCAGGTCTGGACAAGCTTCCCATCTCTGAAATGAAAACTGTGGGTTTCATTATTCATTACACAAGTTGCAACATTCCCTAGGGAAGTGGACAAACCCCACTGTGTATTTTAAGTTCCACAAGGATGAAAGTCCAAATAATTTTTTTTTAATGCATCTTACTGGAGTTTTATTCCTGTCAGAGGTTTTACACAGACCTGAGAGAGAGAAAAACAGCCTTAGAAAAATCACAGGGGAGTTTTTGCTTTGGATTTGTCATTGCCAAAATCCAGTTTGTCACTGGAACTATTCTTGTAGCAGTACTACCCTGAGGGCTAGGTGTCAGAAGATGATTTCCTGCAGTGGGAGGCCTGGACCAAGAAACGAGGCAGCCTTCTCAGCTTTCATAGTTAAGCAACAAAAAACATTTCTCTCCAGCTTCACCTTTCCCCATCAAGTTTAAACCAAAAACAATGCACATGGGGTTTTACCCATGTTAACTTGATGCCGGCTGCTGACTCCCCTAGTAGCTGTAATGCTCTATATACATTGACTGTTAACAACCCAAGTCTCCTGTTACTTCAAACAAGCTTTTTCCTCACCTTCCTGCTAAGAAAGGGCTCAGCTCTTCCATCTAGACTTTTCTACCTAGGGCACCATACCTCAACAAGTAGCTGTCACAAGACTGTATCCTTACCCTGATACATGACTAGCAAGAAAAACCTCTTAAAATAGGCAGTTTCTGTAGGGGTAGCTTCAAAGCCTCAGCTGCTGAGTTTCCAAAATGAAGGGGCTTTTAAAAACAAAAATGGACAATTTTCCCCTTTCCCCTCTAAGAAACCAGCAAGTAGGATCCCACTGGACAAAGGCAGAATTTCCAGCACTCATTGATCTCTCTACCAAATTTTATTGGTAACAACCACAACACTGAGTTCTCCACACACGCAGCATTTTGTGACAAAGCATAACTTGATTTCAGGTATTTACACTCATCTGGCAGGTACCACCTAGGAGTCAAACTCCCCCACAGCAGCTCATGACCAAAGAGACCAGTTTCTGAAAGGCTTGCCAGGATCCTTGCCCCTGGCCCAAAGCCACGGTGAAGTCTCTTTAAAGTGCAAATATCGTCCACAGACATTGGAAAAGATATGGTGCTGCTTCCAAATTTGTTCACTCCTTTGTTCCTGTGTCCCCAGAGCAGGGGCCAGGACACTCACCAAGGACCTGGGAGCCTCAATTAAAAAAAAAAAAAACATCTCAGACTAACTTAGAAAAGAATGGCACCCAAAATCTACAGCCCAAGCAGATATGCTCAGCCACCCCTAGTGCTTATTCAGAGGTGGGCTGTGGAGTCTTACTTCCTCTTTTTTTTGAAGGAAGGTCTTTATTTCATCCCAAAGAACATGGGAGGTGGGGGATTCATCTTTTAAATGTTAATTTTGGATGGGGAGTGCTGTTTCCTCCTTGGGTTTACATAAGGTTGAACACTCCATTAGACCTGGGAGTGCTGTTTTTAATGAGGTCCATTTCTCATTAGCTGACTGCCCTGAAGAGCACAGCAACTGCAATCTTGATACTTTTAGAGAAGTACATAGAAGCTTCATTCACCTTTCCTGTCTAACCTTCTAGAGACACCAGATACTCAAGTTCCTTGCAATACTTGGCACATTTCCCTCTTCTAAAGGCAGATGAAAAAGACACAGTGCTACAACCAGGAAAGGTGTCCTTGCCAGTGTGGGTGGCAATCAGCCCTGGGAAAGCATCTGGCTTTCATTCTGAACTAAGCATTAGCACTGTGTTGTGTACAAACCTGTCAATTTATCTTCACTCCAGAAAGCCACTGATGTTCTTAAGTGTATGTGTCCTTCTAGATGAGCCTCTTAAAGATTTCATGCTGCAATGCACAATGTTTTACAACACTGTAAGCAGAGGAGAGCTGAACAAGCTCTTTAGGCAAGAGCTCAAACCACATTACCAAAGAGTAGTGTTAGAACAATAGACTTTCCAGAATCATTCAGGTTGGCAGAGACTTCTAAGATCATCAAGTCCAAATTTCCAAATGCTTCCATATAAAAAGTAACAAGTAAAATGGCTGAAGGCTCACTTGTCTGCTTCCTCAGGCAACACTTGGTAAACCCCTGAAAGATGATTTGCTACTAAAGGCTGAAGTTTAACTGTTCATATGGACTACAAACCCCAAACACCTCTATGTTACAAACCACTGCAAAATATGGCTGCACACAGAAACACCAACTGTGGGCAAATAGCACCACGCAGCCTGAAATGCAACAACACAGAGCTGAAGAGGTGGCTGTGGAAAGCTAGTCAACAGTGAGGACTGAGACAACCATCTCCCTTCAAGATGGGCATTTATAGGTGACAGTGGGCCAGTACAGTACAGGAAGAGGGATCCTGGTGTAATAGTATGAATCTCTCATCTGCATCTCCAACAGCAGGCCTCTTTGGCAAGACCAAAAACATCAGTCTGCTGTTCCCTCCTCTAGTCTAGAGGATGGCAAAATCACATCACAGCACCATGCCATAAGAAACCACAGAATTGTTTAGGTGGGCAAAGACCTTCAAGATCATCAAGTGCAACCATTAGGGCTCTAAACTCATGTGGTAGCATCAGCAGAGGCAAGCCATAGAGCATAAGAAACAGCTTCCACCAGAGCATCAATCCAAACATCATTTATCAGACCACCTCACACAAGCAGAACTCCTGCCAACCGTCACAGGCAAACAATGCAGCTCAGTACATGCTTGCTACTTTAAAGGAACCAGCAGTGGAGAAATGCTCATTCCTCATCCCCAGCTCTTAGCACACTGCATTTCTGCTGACAAGCACTGTGGAACAAAGAAAAGGCAAGGAAAAGCAAAACAGAAACTGTTCTATAGGCAGATTTACTTTTCCAGTGAGACACACACTGAATTATATACAAGACCTCACAGTTGAGACCAACTTTGCTGTAACAGGGGAACATCTAGACAACTGACCTAAGGTAAAATGCTAGAGAACATGCCCATAATAACTGTGCTTACCAGTACCAGCTCACCTTCCAAGCATTCTAATACTTAGGAGAGGGGAAGCACATGTGACTGGGCAAGGGAAAGAATCAACCTTCCAAGCAGTGACCCAGCATATAAAACCAAGTGTGTTTGGAAAGGCAAGAACACAATGAACACCACATTTACGCTGAGCCTGTCCCAGCCTGCTGGTGGATGCGTCTGATCAATGCAGCGTTTGGGGAAGAAGGAACTGGAACCAGGCTTGAAGACCAGCTTGCCAGCCTTTCTGGGCCATCTGCCCACAAGCTTCTCTGGAGCAGGAGAACATGTACCTCCTGTCTCTTGGAGCAGGGCCACAGGAAAGCAGAGTCAGCACAGTCCCATGCCTGAAGACACCACCTGACAAAGGAAGGATTGCTCTTTTGGGGCTGTCACTGAAAACCTGCAGGACCTTTAACAAATGGCATTATGCTTTATCAACAAAGGGATGACACAGGTCTAAGCCCAGTGTGGGGAGAATGTCATGGAACTTATTTACAAAGCAGGAGGGGAAAACCGCATCAGTGAAGGGAAACAGCCTAAACAACCCACAATACTGGCCCACATCATAGTCTTTAATATCTAAAAGTAAAAAAATATGGCCCATTCCCACTGCCCTCCCCCCCAAGGTATTTACAAGTAAGATCAGCCAAGATGATACATAATGAAGATACACAGGCAGACTGTGCTTTCAGTCTCAGTTTGGTTTCTCCATCTTCCTGCTGACAGACTCCTTTATTGCTTGGGACACTGACCAGACCTCATCAGTACTGTCTGCACCCTCTGGGATGCTGGCACAGCAAACAGCAGGGAGCCTTTGGCAAGCTCTGGCAGTGGACAGTAACCTGTATGGTTTGTTGCACACTCAATTGCCAAAAAAAAGAGAAAAGAATGACAGGATGTGTCATGTATATTCATAGTTATCCACTCTTCTGATGTGTGTTCCACTGCAAGAGAATCCAGCATCTGCTGTTTAAGTTGAAAACTGTCAGTGTTCATATTTGGCACAGAAGGAACTTTGCATCTGTGGACTGCAGCAAAACTAGAGAGATCCCAGATGTGAAAAACATGCACTTGTGAGGAGGAACTGCATGTTCCACCTTGGAACATCAATAGCCTTGTTGACTTAACAAAAGGAAAACACACAATTACAGCTTTAAAGATTGCCACAAACATTTTGTAACTAAAATGGGCTTCACTGATCTTAGAAATGATAATGTGTCAGTTCCAACTTCAGCTGAAGCCTGCTGGGCACAGACTGGAAGGTAAGAGCATGTAGCATGCTGCTTCTGAACATGACAGGAGGCCAAGCAGAGGAGTCCTCACAAAGGAATGCAGCAAATAAAGGTAAGACACGGAGACATGTGCAGGAACAGGAGTACAGTCTAGGAGATCTAGGCATTTCCAACACTATGCTTGTAATGATGTGCTGCTGTTAGCAGTATGGAAGTCATCTGACAGCAGCTGAGCATAGGAATTAGTCATCGATAGTTGGCAACCAGAAGGCCTACAAAAGAGGAAAGAAACGAACATCTTTTACAGAGCAGAACAGAAGTCTCTCCTACAGCACACAGCAGGAGCTGATCACTCCTGCCTTCTGTAAGCACACAGGCAGAGACTATCACAGAGGCTTACACTGGTTTGATTGCACTGCACATTCCCCAGAGCAGGCCAGTGCTACACAAACTGAAAACACTAGTAGTGCACACTGACCTAGAGAACTCAGACTTTCTTGTGCACATTCAGTCACTGCTCTGCTTTCATTCTGTGTTCAAACCCTGGCTTGCCAGGTGTGCTGCCCCACACAGCTACTTGGCCAGGTAAGGCACAATTCAGGTGTAACAGAAATCAGCTTGGATCTCAAAGCTTAAGGAAATACCCATAAGTGGCACTAAGCCTTCTCAGATTCATTTCTAAAAGGGTTAGAGGAACTTAAACCACTTTCCTTACCATATTTGAACATGCACTAGCAAAAGTCATGAATTTTGGGTTGAACTGCAGACAGGTTATGGGACCTGTGTGTTTCCCATCCAGCACAGCCACCTTCATTCCACTTTCCCCATTCCAAACGTGAATCTTCCCATCCTCTGAACCTGCAAGCAGGAGTGGGAAAACAAGATGCAAAATACACTGGAGAGGCCAGCAGAGAAAACGAACATAAATTTTCTCTCCAAGAACTGTCAGAATAAGTATGTGTCCTCTACATAGCTTAACCTTTAACATTCTCAGAGTATCACTAGGGCAGTAACAAACAGACTTTTAACAAACAGCAGGTTTGCATCTTTGTACTGCAGAGACTCAACTATGCAACGCAGTGCACTGCTATTCTGGCAAAGAGGGAAATAACTACAGTCACCCAACAGAAGAGGAGAGATGCCACCATCCAACCAAGAAAGACCCTTGTCAACTTGTGCTGATGTGTGAGGCCAAAAGCTGGCTGTAAAGAGTCATTGTTCACACAAGTTCTCAGTTCAGACACAGAAGGGGATAAACATTTCACTTGGAAGGCACAGAATCAAATCAAAGGCTTTACCAGTGAAGCCAACCAGATTTCAATGCACTACTCCAAATGGAGGTGCTGACTCTCCACATTGCCTCCTACAACAGGACCATTTCTTCCACCTTCAGAGGGTATTTTGCAGACTCTGAGGCTGGGCACTTAACATTTTTATAATTTAATTCTGCTTTAGTTTCATTTTAAATAGGATTTCTAACAAAAATGCAAGGGATTTTCTTCTGCGTCTGTATTTAGATAGCCTTTCAGGGAGGAGAAATTAAACAGCACAAGTTAGAGCTGAACTATATGCAAAATCTGAACGGAAGTGCGTGCTTTGGAACTCCTTCCACTCAAGTTTTCACTGGGAAGGGCAGAGCAGGAAGTTAAGCATGTGCAATAATGTTCTCTCCAGAGACAGACTAAACAAGGAACCCCACCCCTCTTCTCTGCAATCATTAAGTTCTCAGTAAGAATAACAAAGTTTTGCCAAGACCATAACTCATTCAGGAAGAATGAGGATCTGGATACCAACTACCACAAAGTTAAACAGATCCAGTGCACCAGCCACATAAAACCAAAAAGGAAGTGCTGGGAGAGGGCAGCACCACACAGATGCATCTGACTTGTGTTCACAGGTCCCATTGGGCAGCAGAGTGACTGAAGTGCTTACTGTAGGGTGCCCAACCTGCAGTACCAGCTTTACAGGAGCTGCAGTTTCTTTCTGCCATCCACTTCACTTGAGAGCCCCTCCTGCAAGGGGTGAGGAAGGTGCCTGGGCCAGAGGAATCATACACTGGGAGTCATCAGGCTGATGTTTACTGTTTTTATCAAGAGTGAAGCAGAGCTTGTTCCACAGTCACGGGAGCTTACAAGAGCCACATGAACAAATGCAGCTGCCCCAGCACCTCACCAATGCAGAAATGCCCCGAGAGGGCTATGAGACCAATGGCCCAAGCAAAGACAGGTGCTTTGCTCATCAGGTGCTTTTCAATGAAGGACAGGCCTTAACATACAGCCCCAGAATGCTCTGAGGAAGTACCTGAGCATATCCCAGCCACAGGGTGAAGATCACTGACATAAGTTATGTGACAGGTCTCCATGTATTAAAAAAAAGATAAAGTGGCAAACTGTTGTAACACCATTCATATATAGAGAAAAAAAAACAAACCAGTCTTCTTGCAGGCTTGTTTACATTGCTGTCTAGAAAACGCTGAGGAAACTAACAAACCAGAAAACTTCCAATGCAAAGAAAGCTTACAGCTGCATTGTATTATTTAAACACATTCTGCTTCCCCACAGACAACTTTATTCCTACATAATACAACTCATTTCAGAGCACTGAAACTCTTGCCAAGAAGAATCATCTTACCTATCATGATGAACTGAGAGTCTGGTGTGAATGATGCCTCCAGCGTGACAGCCTTACTATTGTTATAACCCTATGGCACAAAACAGGAGAACGTGTCCACACTAATCTCATAACCAAAGAACCCTTGCTCCCCAAACTAACACCAAGGCTCAAGCAGGCAACACAGGCAACATGCTCACCCCAAATGTATGCAAGATGGCTCCTTTAAAGGCATCAATCAGTCGAATGAACCCTCCATTAGTCGATATGAGGATGAGTTTGCCATCGTTACTGAACTTCAGGCCTGTCCACTCACACGTTCGATCGTACTGCATCTTAAACGTAGCAAACGGCCCCTGCAAAGAGAAAATGGGAAGTATGATGTGGACTGTGTATATGTTGATGCTAGCAATAGTCTGGTTTTAACTTTAGCCCTGGAAAATGGTTAAGGTCTTTCAAAAGAATATCTCCAGTCCTCAAAAATAAAGTGTCATGGCAAATACACATTCAACAGCAGAAATTATGTTCGAATTAAGTTTTCAAACAAGGCTGCTAATTGAAGTTAGAGAAAGAGCTTGAGCCAGTGTTACTGTTTTCTGAAATCCACAGAACTAATTCTGCTCAGTGCTTAACCAGTTCAACTGCCCACCCAATCAGCTTCCTCTGAATTTCCACCCTTTCTTACAAGCCTGGCCCCATCTTTGCCAGTGCTCTTCCAGAACAGTCAGCAAGGAAAAAAAAAAACAACAAAAACAAACCCACAAAATGCTATACCCCTAACAACAGAATGCCTAAACAGGAATTTGGAAAAGGTTAAAGAGTTAGCAGAAGTAAACTTAACACTAGTTTAAGAGTGGATTTCAGGGTTCAGTGACAGCATGTATACCTTTCTGTCTGTGAGACATACCTCCTGAAAACTCTCTAGATGCCAAGGAGGCACTCCAGATAGCCCAAACAGTAAGCTTGGAGTAAAGAAATCCAGCCTTCTGAGCACTACGTTTAGACTACTTCTTGCAAGCTAAAAAGAGTAAGTAGTAAATTAGGGTAGCTCACCTTGTCAAAAGAACGGAGATCATAAAGCTTCACCATTTCAGAATTCACTCCTGCAGCAAAAATCAACCCTTCTGGGTCAAAAGAACACACAGGCTTTCCCTGAAGGTGCATTAAACCCTACAAAATAGAAGTTCTCTGAATTATTTTGTGAAACTGATGTTCACATTTCTACCACTGCCCTTTGAGGCCACTGTGAACAAGACAGCAGCCTACAGGGAGAATAACTGCATTTCAATTCTAAGTATTCAGGTTTTACAATGGTTCAAAACTCAGCTTCCCAAAAGCAATTCTGATTACTTTTGGTCATCATACAGAGCTTCCAGTTCACTGCAATGACAAGGTTTACACTAAAACAAATCAACACCTCATTCAAGCCATTATCCATTCAAGATGTACCCAAAGAAGGGAGGATGATGTAGCTGTATTAATAGCAACACTGGTCAGTGCCATAAAACAACTGCTGCTGGGACTGACAGTAACTCTACCAGGTAATCATGGTCATGAAGGAGGGGGAAAAAAGTATGTTGAAAGCAAGCAGAAAGAGCTCCAGTAAACACCATTGCTGAGCTCTCCATGCCTAATGAAAACTCATACCTTCTGGAAGCCAACAGACCTTACATATTAAAGCTGAGAGATTATCGTCAGTGCTTATTTTTCATGTTAACTTTTCCTTAACTCACATAATACTCATATTTGATATCACAACAGAAAACTTAATTTCATAAAAGCCAATAAGATGTATAATTTTCTGGATCCTGCCTGGCAGGTCTCTGTGTGTTAGACAAATATCTTTATGTAACTGTAGTAACGTAAGTAAGAACCTATCTTTGATCAGATCAACAATACATTTAAGAAGTTTCTGCATTTCTGAAATATCATTATTCTCTTGAGAAGTCTACAGAACTTACTACATGTCTTTTCTTTCCAATTTAAGCCAGTTTCCCCAGTGATCTGGGCAGCAGTCTAGGCAGCAAGCTAGCCAATACTCGGGCCCGCCCAAGCGAGGCATGTCGGGTTTTTCCCTGAGCATTTCTAGACACTACGGCTGCCATCTCATGGGCAAACCGAAAATCACAAGTAAACACTTCCCCAACCTGTTTTCCCAACTTTGCTGGATGCAGTTTCTAGTTACAAGCCTTAATTTTCCCACTCTTACAACTTCATGCATTGGCATAAATCACAGAACTGCTACTGAATTTATAACCCTATCTCATCTTAGCTACTCTGAAATCATCCCAAGGGAAAAATTACACACTGGCATTAAAGTCATACTCCTGGAGAAAGGCAAAATCAAGATTTCTTGCCAGAAAAGATTTTTAAGATAGATAAATTCATTTCCTAAGAAATGTAACCTTTTCTTCATCTGGAATAAGGAAACAGCCCTCTGTCATAGGCAAAACAGTCCCACTGAGATGGGACGATGAGAGCACAATGCTGCGTGTCCAGAAAACAGGAACAAAACAGCTCATCACAAATAAAAGGTGAAGATTCTACTCAGTCTTTCATTCCTGCTCCTGCTGCCAGCTCTGGTACTTTTCTCAGCCCACACAAACCTGCTTCCACTAAAAAAAGTGAAGTATTCCAGCAAAATACATAAACACAAATAGGGTTTTGTCTTGCTAGAAAGTTAAATCTGCTGACAAATAGGATTGAGGAACCACAGAGGTGATACCTAGAGGGAGCAGACCATATGGCTGCTGGGTTACTTTAGATCATCAGTTTATTCAAATTTAATGGCATCAGTTTAATGCACATACTATAACCACTCAGATAAGATGCATTCCCAAACCAGAAGAGATGGTGGCTAGAAGAGGACATTCTTCGCACAGGGTAGCATCCTGATGAACAAGTTGATGACGCCCAGCTCTGGTTTCTTCAGCTGTGGGTGTTATTTCTTGCTCTTCCCAGTGCCTCTCCATCAGACGTAGGTGATTGTGAGTGGTGTTACACAATGACACACATTTCACAGGGATTTGTGATCAAGGCTCCTTCTGCATTCCAGGAAGGTGTGAATACAACCTCAACAGCATACATCTCTGGCAGCAGTTTGGTTTTATAACAAGCACATGTCCATTTTTTTTTCATCCTTCCAACTGAAAATGCAACAGACTACACACATGAATTTGATACCCTACCTGACAATTGGGAGAGCGGAGATCCCAAAGCCGAATAGTTTTATCAAGGGAACCAGAAATAAAAGTATCATCCACTGGAGACATCGAAAGAGCAACCACTCTGCAACACAGACAACCACATCTATCAGAGATACAAAAGAAGCGAGTGGAGCAACACCTACCCCCACAGTTCAACAGAAGCTTATAATTGACATAAGCATTACTACAAAGTGAAAGCCAAAGTGAATCAAGTGTAACACAACTCAAGCTCATGACAATAATGATTTCAGTTTCTCCTGTACTGTCTCCAAGCCACATCTTACCTTTTTGTATGCCCCGGGAAATAGCGAATGTATTTGTTATCGTGCAGGGAGAGGTATCGGATTGTATCTGAAAACAGAAACAAACCATAAGCTTTATTACACCATGAACCCACTGTTATCTCGAAGTGCTCACACAGTAAACTTGCTGGCCACAGCAAGTTGCCACATTAAGTCTGGTCATTTGATCTCAAGTCAGAATTGGAAATGGAATCAAGCTAGAAACAGACAAAGCAACTTTGCTTCCGAGGCAGAACTGAAAGTCAGGCACCAGGAAGAGATACTTCCCATAAGCTGAAGTTGTATTATGTCTTAAAGCCAAACTGTCATGTGATTTATGCAAGTTAGCATCAAAATTGGTAAAGGTACCAGTTAAGTTTTCTTCTATTACTTTCACTGAATTGAAAGTATCAAATTTACAAAGTTGATGCTACTGTTTTTCTTTGCTGTACAGCATGAATCTTGCTGTCTTGCCTACCTACGCAGCCAGCAAGTCTCAACTAAACAGTAAGCACAGGAAATGTGCAAATTCTAGCATTCAGCCAAAGAGAAGGTAAAAACATGACCTTTAAAGCCAGGACAAGGCCATTAAAAAGCAGGAAATCTCTCATTATTTTTAACCTGGTATTCAACACCTTCACACTTCCTCTGCACTTAGAACAGCTAAGTTTTAAGAAGAGGACAGAGGAATAATCTAAACCACGGTCCATTTAAATCAATCTTTAAAATGTATTGACTAAATCAGAGCAGCACACACAATATTTCTCCAGTGGCAGTTTTTTTCTGAGTATAAATAAGCATACCAAGAGTAGCCCAGAATTCTGGCAGATGCTGTTGAGAATTAAAATAAATCCTCCTAAGAGGAAACAATTAAAGCACAGAAGCCACTTTTTAATCTTCACATGCAGATTCATCTGAGAGACAAAATGTGAAGAGCACAAGTTGAACCTCTGATATCTGAAGTAGCAACAGCAAAATCCCTTCTACTCAGAGGACACTAGTTTAAGATATTCTGGATAGAAGAGATTGGCATTATGCACCTGCACCAGAGTGCCAACAGAGTTCATACTGCTGTTAACAACAAGTCCTGCTGAGGCTCCGAAGATAAACTGAGGGAAAAGGACATTTTTACTTCTGACTCAGAAGAACAAGGGCCAACAGAATGCAATATGCTGAGAGAATTTTAACACTCAGGGCTACTGTCTCTGTTCATAGCTTTTTGAAAGGCTCATTCAGTCATATTTAGTTGCTGTGAAAAAATGATCAAGCTACCATTTTCACCTGAGGTTTCACAACAAGCAGAGACCAGAGTTCCAGACCACCTTCCAGTATTTGACAAGAAAACTAAAGCTGACTGCTCAAGCTGGAAACAATGCTGGTGACACATCATACACACAGGCTCTAAGTGACCTGAGATGACTCCAGCACCAATGTCACTTCCCATCATGGCTAGAACTGATATGCTTCAACAAGCATGCTGTTAAGACACATCTCTAGCTCTTCCTGCAAGAACTGTTGTTACCTGACTTCTGAAGCATCCATGCAGAACTTCATCTTTCTTTGTTAGAGAGGAAGCACTGGGGAACTGGGATCCTTTGTGAGCAGTTTTGTTGGCAGTGCTCTGTCCCAGGCAAGGCAGTGGCCTGTACAGTTATCTCCTGTACCGGGTGGTATCATAGACCCTCAAACTGTACAAACTACTACCTCAGCCTGGAATCAGGCAAGATGAACTAGGTAGCTTCAAAGGTCTTGAAGAAATCTTCAGAAGGAAGCCGACTGGTAGCAACTCCAACACATAAAATGCTCAAGAGCAAGTGCCTGAACTCCTAGAACACGTTCCCAGGTTCATTTTCCCTCCCAATAACTGGGTAACAGGTTAAACACAATGCACCTTGCCCAAGACCGCACGCAACAGGGAGCACAGAGTATATGGACCCCAACAGAACACAATGCTGCTTTTACTAGCCTTACAGTTTGTAACAGCAACAGAGGTTTTCATACCCTATTTTTCCTAATCAAGCATTTACCATAATATCACCTTGCAGGGTGAAGACACTTAAGTTTTGGCTCCTCAAAGGCTTACAAAAACTCACAACTTAATGAGACTTTTTTAATGCCATTTTAAGTTTTAATTAATTGTAAATTAAGTAACAGCTATGTCAGAAATATGACAAAGTAATAATGATTTTAAAAAGTAGGCTGTGAAACAGACTAAAAAAGGCAAGTGCTTCCTGTCACACTTTTAACCCTTTTACACCATTAAATCCAATTCCATTGGAAACTCTCTTGTTCCTCTCGTTTCAGGCCCATCTTGATTCTAACTCAATTTCCATCTGCTCTACATTCATATACTTTTAAATTCCTTAAATAACCTAGCACACACCACAAGATACCTGTATCTCTACTGTCAAGCTCCATCTCTGCAAAGGAAAAACCAAAACAAAGCCAGTCTTCCAAAAATGATTATGAGTTCACAAATACAATATTAAAACCCATTTATATAGTGCTATGCTAAGAGACTGCTTCACTGAGAAACTCTGACACTGACTACAACAAACAAAACTGAGACAATTTGAAGTGAACAGTAGCGGTTTCCAACCTTAGGAAGAATTAATGTACCTACCTGTGTCAGCTCTTAAACTTGAATTTTAAATTGAACTCAGAGCCTGACACAAAGCTGTGGAAGCCCTTTGATGTCATCAATTTACAGTGTGTAGCTATCACAGACACTGACTGTGAAGAAATGGCATGCAAATGGGTGTTCCGTTTATTACACAGAAAAAACAGACGCAAAGCTAATCTAAGAAGAGCTCTGTGACCTCCCCCAGGCTTGGCTGGTGATGTGCTGAATTACCTGAACTTCCTGCACTCCCTGCTGCATACAAAGGATGGAGAAACATTCCCTTCCTTTGCAGGTGATTTGTGTGTATATGAGACAGGCACAGTGTTTAACCCACCTTCTGGCCACCTTCTACCTTGTTTCACGTGTAAGAAATTAAGGCACAGATGCTGATGGCAACGATATCAAACAGCAGAGTGAAAAGCAGAGAAGAACTGTTATTGCACTAACAATGTTTAGTCTTAGTTGTTGCAGCAATGAACTAAAGTCACAGCAGCACGCCCGAAGGAGTATCACCATGCATTACAGTTGAACTCTGTCTCTGTCAGAGTTTATCAGTTTACCACTGAAAAGTTGCCACAATTTATTTCCAGCTCTTTGGAGCTATTTATCCAGGCATGTAGTTTTAAGTCATTAAATATGCTCAGGTCCAGTGGATCACTTACCATCTATTTTGTTGGAGCTGTACACAACAGTGTTGGCAGCATGTGTGTACCTGATGAGGTCCACTCCATACTTCTTACTGTACAGTGTTCTCTTTGGTCTGTCAGAAGGAAGCAGAAATAATTGCAATCACTGCAACAAAAAGCTGAAACTGAAACTCACCACATTATCAAGGCCTGTTTTCACTGAGATATTACAAGATTTTTCCAAGTAGTCAGATGTTTTTATATAATGAAAAAAAGCTTTTGTATTTAATTTTCAAACAAGCACCTTGGTGCTTTCTCCAAGACCATCCCAAGGCTTGAAGACCTCCCTATAACACCTGCAAAATGCACTTATTTGTTTCCTCCAACATCTTTTCCCATGATGTCTACTGTAAAAAACACAAGGAGATAGCATAATGGGCCCTTAATGTCAAGCAGCACTGCCTCATTGTTCCCTTGCCCATCCAAATCTCTAATTCCTCTGCTGCTTATTTTAGACTGAGAATAATTTGTCCTTTTGTTCTGCTACTTCAAAACCTAGAACAGGATGTTTCACTCAGAATAGGGCTTCTCAGTATTAAAACAAACACATATATATACACCAGTACTCTACAAAAGCAATGGTAACACAGGGACTCTCAAACTACTGGAGAATTACACTCAAAGACTAGCATAATTAAAGCATGAAACCCAAATGTAACATTTTCCAACAAAATTAAAGACATTCCAGTGAGAGTGAAGGCAATATACAGAAGTGAGTTTTGTAAGTAAATGATGTACTGCAGTGCTAAGAATTTAAACTCCAAAGCAAGTTTAGAAGTAGCTGGTTAACAAGCTTATCTTGCAGCAGCACCTGTTTAAGCAGTGCAAGGCTTCCACCACCCTCCTTCTCTTTTCTCAACTGAGGTAACACAGAGGTTTCAAAGCTGGGCAGTCAACCAACAGGGGTACCAACCCACAAGAGAAATAATACAATGTCTTCCAGGAGTTATTTTTAATCCAGAATTTCATAACTTCAGTTATTACACAGGCCTTCAAAATATTTTACCAACACAAACCAAAGATGACAGCATGGGAATGGAAACAAACAGGAGAAGTGGTTTAAACCAATACTGTTGCCAAAATAAAACTTTATTGCCAAAAGAAAAGTTTATCAGACTACACCCTCAGACAAGGTATTTCTAAAATGCTCAACTTCTTCCTTGTTTTCACTAGCCTCAAACTGACACACCCACAGCACAAGTTGGAGACTTCACATCAGAACAAAAGTAGACATTCATTCTTAAAGATTAATTCGCAAACAGAAGCCATAGGGCTTTACAAACTTACTGGGGACAAGCTCTCATTAACTGAAATCCAATTCAGCCAGTGTACTATATGTACATACAACCTGTACCACTTAAATCAAATCACAATAGATTCTTCTTCAGGTCCTCCAGTAGGTTTTTAAAATCAGTTTTCTGACACAAACATGCTACAAACTGAAAGCACCAATCAAATGTAAATTCAGACACCAAAACTCTGTAACATTATGCCTGAGATACAGAGAACAGTTTGGGAAGTATTTACCTCGGGTATGTTGTTCACCAAATTGGAAAAATCACTAACCCCAAAACACAGTAAGACTCCCATACTACTCTGGATCTTCCTCAACTATGAAAAGCTTACAGCTTAAGCTTAGATGCTCTATGTAGAATAAATTAATATACACAGAGACAATAAAGATTGTCAGACAGACAAAAAGCAGATTACCAAAAAGGAAGAAAGTATTTCTGGGCTCTCACAAAAGTGAAGTTTTTATGTAAGCTGATACAAGCAGAAGCATGTCACTTCACACGACCAACCCAATTGACTATTTAAAAAACAGAAACAAGAAAACTATGTTCACATGATTTTTAAACAAATCACAATCATAATTCCAAGTTGAAGGTTAATCTATCCAGCTGGCTTGCCAATTTAGCAACATCAAAGAAAAATGCTTTAACAGATCACAGTCAAATCTGCTATTACAGATAAAATAAAACCCAGATAAGGTTTGCAATAGTATCTGTGCCTTGGTTTGGATCACTACTATTGCAGGGAGAGCCATCAACCAAAGCCAGTCTCGCTGACATGTCCAGCAAATGGCTCTGCCAAGCGGGAATCCAGATGCATCACCTTCTAAAACAGAAGCTAAAGCTTTGCTAGACCACCACTGCATCATACCAGAGCCTCCTCCAAGCCTCAAAGTCTGCTGCATATCCCAACACACAGCTCTGTTCTCAGCATTTTCAGAGTCCATTCTCAAGGCCAACGAACACAGGTAAGCATCCTGGTAATGCTTTTGAGCCAGCCTATTGTGGAGGTATTTGGTAAAGCAGAATGGGTTAAAAAAAATAGTAACAACAATTCAGTTGTTCACACATTCTGAAACAGAAGTGGAATCTCAGGTCCAAAATGATTAGATACTCATGAAAGAGGACAAATTTTTCAACTTTGTTGCCTAAGCTCAGAACATAAAAGATAAGGGAATCTGTTTCAAGTAGATAATCTTGTCCTGTCAGCCCCTGGCTACACATCACCGCTTAAACGGTGCTGACACTTGTACAAACTGAAGTTCACTGAGATGGGCCTTGGTCATACTAGTAACGACTCTGGTAGCTGTATGGCTCATTTGGGTATGGCAAAGCAAAGTACACTGGGTGAGGGGGTACCATAAGTACAACCAGAGCTGCATTTTAATTCTATCAGTAGAACTGCTCATTAACATAGGGGAAAAAACCTTCCAATTTTACCACTTTTACATGGGGAAAAGTTTTATCATTCAGGCCATTTGATGAAGCAGGGTATCTTATACTGAAACCCAGCAAGATGGATGTTTCCTCCTAGCCATTATATTCATTAGCACTGACATAGACAAGAAAATGAGAGTTCCAGGCCCTTGAAATGGTGGTTCAAGACAGAAAAATAAACTGCAGTCCTGAAACTGCTGAATCCTACCACATCAAATTTGATTTTTCTTCTCCACACGAATCTTTAGTGATGAGGTGATTAACAGCTAAAACTTTCCAAGTGAGAGAAAGTGTATATCCTATATCTCTCAGTACCTCTAAAAATCAGTTGTGCTTTTAAGTCAATTAAGTACCTGAGAAACTTTCAAATTCATTTTACAACCACTAGAGAAATGCATCCTGCAAGAGGAGCTACCATGCTGAAACTACTCTCACTGCAGTGTAGCACTGCAGTAGCCAACCATCGATCTTCTACATTTAATTTAATTAAAGCAAATCCTCTCATTGTAAAGTGCACATCAGGACTCAATGGAGATAGGGATGAAAGGACCAAATGCCTCCAAACCCATCAAACTATTCTTTGCAAGTTTTAAAGGGGAAGAGCAATCAATACCATCTGCATTAACATCACTCAGCCTTTCTACTAGCATGTATCATTAGGATCTAGAATCCAATCCATGGCAGACACTGGATGTATAAAGTTACCAATTCTTGCACAGGTAAAAATGAAATAAGTTTCAAATAAGAGGTCACCCTATCAGACTTGGAACAGAGACAACTTTAACACTGTGTGACATGGGAAACAATATATAATAAGCACTCTACAAAATTAGTATTATATACAGGATGTATCATTCATCATCAAGGCTAGGCTTCGTGAACGAAGATTGGGATATCATTCATACAAAGGAAGGATAATACCTTTGGCCTGCTAGGAAAAGCAAGAGAATTAGGGATACTGACACATCTACCTCCTGGCACTCCCAAGATAATTTTTTTTTGATTCCTGAATTATCCTGCCTTCTTAATTCTCACTCTGACAACACATGCTTGGTTTTATTCCACTTTCTGTATGTGATGCTCTCTAGTCTTGACTTGACAAACTCACTCAACTAACAATTACATGAAGAAATACATGAAAACTAGAACTCAGAAGAATTTCAAGCAGCCAACTACATAGTTGTACCAGCTGAGAAAAATTTTACTGGAGTAATGACATCATTTGGCTCAATTTGTTCCAACTGTCATAGAATACAAATGCCTTTTGCATACAGTCCCAGACATCAACTGCAAGTGTGACTGGTGTTCCTATACACACTTTTTTTTCTCTGAACAAGAGCACATCTCAAGTGCTGTGCAGATTTCTGGGGTTTTAACCATAAACATGGGACAAGCATCATGTGATCAATGAAAGAAGGAAGATAAACCGGACAACACATACACAGACACTACTTATTGGTACAAAAATCAATAAACTTGACTGATTAAACTAAGATAATGTTTGAAGACACATGTAGATCACACACTTTAACTGCACTTTACAGATAACAGCACAACGAGAAAAAAGTATTTAAAGCATGGAGAACCACCTTTATCCACAGTGTTCCCAGACACCACTTAAGAACTAGGTCTTATGGAAAATACCATCAAGTTTTCAGAAGTTGTAGCAAACACACAACACACCATCTTCCCCTTTTGGCTTAAAGTATTTATCCAAGAAGCTACACTCAAATTAGGGTGTTTAAACTGAAACATCTGTACAATACAGCAATTGCTTCTGTTTTAATTAGTGAGACTTAAGCCCAAAGAAGCCTGAGAAATCAATTTGAGTATCTGTACCAATCCCAAGGCCTGGAAATGTGACCAAGCTCAACCCTTTAATCTTAACAAGTATTTAGCTCTCACAGCAGTGAACTCTCCCGCTCTTGGGAAATGACCATCGCTGGCTCCAGCCTCATTGCTCGCTCCCGCCTACCAGAGATAACAAGTAGAGACACCCATAGCGCAGACAAAACCATGCTGCTCAAACCTTTGCGCCCCACTTTAACAATTTATAATCTCCCTCTCCGCCCCGCATCAGATACCGTTGCTGTTCCGCTTCTCAGTGCAGTCGCACCGGTACGAATCCGGGCAAGGCTTTCCCCCGAATGCCGCACAGGGCAGCAGCCAAACCGGCGGCACGACAGCCCCACTCTGCCTCGAAACTGCCCCAGACCTCTCGAACGCATCCCGCTCCTCCCCAGCGCGGCGGTGGTGTCGGCAAGGCCGAATCCCCGACACTCACTTGCCCTCCTGGCAGTCGTAGAGAACGATGGAGTCGTCGTCGCTGCTGGAGATGACGGTCTCGCCGTTGGGGCTGAAGTCGAAGCAGTTGATCTTGTCCGAGTTTTCGCGGAAGACCTTGGCCACGCGGAAGCTCCGCAGCACGTTGTCCGTCAGCTTCATTCCGCCGCCGAGCCGGGCCGCACCGAGGGCGGCGGCGGCCGCGCTGAGAAGAGCTGGGCGGGGCTCCGGACGGCGGCGGGAGCCGACGGGCAGAGCCCCGCGGTGCGGCAAGGATCAGCACAAGTCGAACAGGGGCGGCGGGTCGGGGCGAGCGGCGACCTTCGGCTCGGCTCGGCCCGCTCAGGCCGCGGAGAGGCGGCTCCTCCTCATTGTGTCCGCCATCTTGCTGCTCCAGGAACAGCAGGGGGCGGCGCGCGGGGCACGCTGGGAAGGTGTGGTGAGGGAGTGCGCGTGTTCGGCCGCTGCGGGCCTTTGGGGAGGTCGGCAGAGGGCGGGACAGAGAGCGGGTAGTGTGGCTGGTGCCCGGCGGCCATATTGAGTGTGGCAGGAAGGGCTGCGCTCTTCCGGCCCGGGGGTGGCTGTCAGTGTCCCCGCCAGAAGGAGCGACCCAGGACCGGACCGAGCGCCTACGACGGCGCTGGGCTGGGCTGCTATTAACACCCATCCGTGCCTCGCGGACTGGAGGGGTAGTCGGGTTGGAGGCGCGATGAGGTCACTTAGAACGGTCACTGGCATCACGCTGCTGATGGCGTCACTTCCTGTGCCGGGTGGTGCCGACACCGCCCCGCGTTGCTGGAGGGACCTGAGGTGAAGGCGCGCTCCCGGCGGCGGGCATGCGCGATCCGGTGGCTGTCAGGGACCTGGGGCGGGGGTTGGGGGGGGAAGCGTTGCGCTGCTCATTACACGACTGTTATGGACTTTAACATATTTTTCCGCGTTAACTAGCGCGAAAGAAGCGTTTAGGGGCGCGCGGCCTGCGGCGGCCTTTCGGCGGGTTCCGTATGGAACAAGGGGTGACAGGGCGGGGAGGTGCCGGGAGGTCCCTCCCAGGGCACTGTCGTAAGCGCAGGTTCTGCAGGGCAAGAGAGCCTTCCCGCTTGTCTGTACTCGCTGCGAGGCCAAGTTATGTTCTCCCGCCTTTGAAATACCCAGTGAGCGCTTCCACGTTCCACCTCCTACTTTCAGTTCAATTATTAGACATTTTTATTTCCCACTAGTTTTTACTCTTCTAAAAACTGGCCTCCCAGCAGTGCTACACAAGCACCACCGCTATAGCACTATGGTCTCACACCACATAATACTTTGGATACAGAGATGAGCAGTGCACACTTAACCTTAGAGTAAGGTGCCTTGGCTTTTGAGACTGGGGCCCCAATACAGGCACTTTGGAACTGTGATTTTTTTGCTATCATGAATCGTGATGTCAAGCTCTGTGTTCATTGTTTTGTACATCTCTTACTTTAAAAAGTTATTCCTGGAGTAGAACAGGAGATGTGAGAATCTCCCACACACACACCCTGCCTCAAAGATTTCCAGCATCCTGCTATTTTAATTATAGAAGAATACCAGATCCTTTCTCATTTCAGTCCCCCAGAAACTCAGAATCAAAAGAAAAAATAATAAACCATAGATGCCTTCATAAATGTTAATTGCATTTTCCTTTCATAGCCTCCAGTACAGAGCGATTTTGCTTTTAGAATAATATTGCCCTCCTGTGGTCAAACAACAGTAAGTCCGGGAGCTATTGTCAAAGGTCTGCTTGCATGTCATTCAAACATCCTCAGTTGTTTTATGTGCTTGTACGATTTAGTGAAACAAAAGTCTTTTCTTGGACTACTTGCTCTTAACGTTTGCATACTAGAGATCACAGTTATAGCTTTAAACATCCAACTTGAATCACCTTTTCATGCCATGATGGATTGGCTCATCAGGACAATTCACTAGTTTTTACTTTGAAACAGAGACCAGATTTTTACATCAGAGTCTAGGGAGACTCAGCAAAAGACACCTCTGTTACTCCTGAGGGTCTCAGGGTCAAATACCCCATTGCAGGTCACTTCAAAACACACCACTGATTTTTGTGTGATGAGACATTTCAGAAAAGCAGAGAATGAATGCTGTAAATTACATGTTCAAAGCCTGGATTATCTCCTGTGGGCCCTAAAGGTGACTCACTAATACCATCATAAGACAATTTACTTCAAAACACCTACAATACTTAGCCAAGTTTTAGAGTTGTATAACACCGTGGGTTGTTGATTTGATATTTTGTCACTCCTTTTTTATTCTTTCTTCTGCCTTTCTTCCTAATCATTGGAACTTACTTTGTCAGTTTATACCAAGCTGGAATTTATCTGGCAGGATAATTGGATCTCCTAGCAAAATGTCACATTAAGTAGGAATTATGGAAATGCCCCTGAAAAAAAACTAGTTAATGGAAAATATGTTTAATTGCTGCTTGAGTAATATTGATCAAATGCAGTCATTCTACCTATGTATTTCTATTTTAGCTACCACCATAACCTACACAGTACAGACAGACCTGTGCTTGCTCAGATGGGTGGACATGAATTTTGGAGAGATGCTTCTGGAAACAATAGTGCTCAGGTGAATATATTTCTGTTGAACTCTGCTGGGAGTGGTGGTTCCCTGTGGGTAACAGTTATGACAGAAGGCTTGTGTGGAGGGCTTGTGTCCTACAATGTGGCATCTCTTTATGGGCTCCTGAAAGTAAGAATGATGCTCTGGAGCAGTAAACCCTGTCCCTGCTGTTACAACATGAAGTCACAGTAGTGGGGAGAAGGGACCTCTGGAGCTGCCTGCTCCACCCCCCTGCTCAGTGCAGGGCCATCACCAGCTCAAGATCAGCTTGGCCATGATTTTGTCTAGCCAAATCCTGAAAAACACCTGGCATGGAGACCACAGCTTCTCTGAGTATCCTAATCAAGTCTTGTGTGGCCTGCTTTATAAGGAACTGTTTGCTAATGATCTACATGAACATCCTGACTTGCAAATTGTGGCCGTTGCTCCTTATACTTCCTGCCACTACCAAGAAGGGTTTGTCTCTGCTGTCTTTATAACCACCCCAAGCAGTTGCAGCTGCTACTAGATTGCTCCTTAAGTGTTTGCACCACTTAGTTCCCAGCACACCCTGATACATGGGAATCTTGCTCCAGCAGAAAAACTTCACTCTTCTTGCTGCACCATGAGGTTTCTGTTGGTCCTGACCTTGAGTTTGTCATGGTTCCTCTGGATGGTGGCTCCTCTGTTTGGTGTGTCAGCACTTACCCCACAGTTGGCACTCTGTGCTACCCTCCAGGTCACTAACGAAGCCATAGGATGACTTGAACCCCAAGAGAGAGTCCCTGTTTATTACCAGCTGTCAACTGGACCCTGAGCCACTGATTTCTACCCTCTGAGACCAGTGTCAAGCTGTTTTTCAGCCAGTCTAATGGTGTGTTTGCCCAGCCCACACTTCTCATGAGAATGGTGCCAAAAACCTTGCTAAAGTTAAGGTAGCTTACATCCACCACTTTCTGCTTCCCCCATAGCTTCTTGTCTCAGCCTAGAGGGCAGCTGTAATCATCATCTTGTGACTGATTAGTATTCCTGGATCTTTCTCCTCTCATATTATTTCCAGCTGAGGAGCTCATGGTTTTTTGCTATTAATCCCAAAGTGCATGACCTTGTATTTTGCAGTACTGAATTTCGACCCCTTTCTATTATTCCAGTCCCCAAGGCTGGCAACTTTTCATCTTCTCTAGAATGCTATGATCTTTCCCTGTATTTTAAATGACTCTCAACTTTGATTGCAAGTTGACTCAGAACAGGGGGTTTGAGAAATTACAGCATGAAAGGAAGTAGACTTGGCATGGACTTGGCTTCAGGGTAGTACTGTTCTGTGTTGAGCTACAGAAGGATTTTTTAGTGAAAGAATTTTCTTCCCTGCAATCCCCAGTGCATGGGAGAATCATTTCCAAAAGGTATATAGGGAGTGAAGGGAGTGTGACCTAGAAAAACAAGTAAGATGCATATGTCAAATCCAGTTAATTTTTTTACTAATGATATTGATCCATAAACATAAAATGCTGAAGAGAACACTTATTTTCCCTGTGTTTGGCCTTAGGCTACATTCCCCATCAAATGCAAAGAGACCCTGTTGACACTTTCCTGGTGAGTAAATCAGTCATGAAAGCAACATATTTCTTTTCTGTATGTTTCCAAGAAACATATAGGAAGCTAGGTATTGGAAATTAGGACTCCTGGGTTTTCCAGAGCTCAGCATGTTCTTGAAACAAAGGTATGCAGACTCCATCCTGCTTTCTCCCTTGCCTGTCTGGCCTCATCATACTGCTTCTGTCCACCATCATCCTCCTTCCCAGTTGCAGATGCAGGAGCACCACAGTGAATGCAAGCAAAATGACCTTTCCCCCTCTCCCTGCACACCCAGTTGTGTACTGGACCCTTTCAGAGCTGCCCAGTGATGTGTTGGTCCATCCTAGCTGCAGATATTTTCTCTTTTACAAGATGTGACTGAGGCAGTGCAAGTAATTTTATGCAAATCCATGTGCAGATTAAAAAATTAATCAAATTCTGAATTTTTCATTTAAAGAGATTAGTTTTGAAGAATCCCCCATCTAATCTTCCCAGAGTAGTCACTGGAACAAACCTTCACTGCTTTGTTTTCCTCCTGGGTTCAGTGCTTCTCCTGGAAAATTTTCTTGTAATACTTTTGGGACCATCTGGAGCAGCAAGTTTGAGTTTGAGCAGGGCTTACCAGGCAAATTAAAGTTGATATATCAAATGATAGAGAAGATGTGTCAGTAAGTGGGAACAGGGGATTTTAAGGCAGTAAAATCTCTGCTCTGTTGTACTTGGTAGGTAAACTCCCATGGTAATGCATGAAAAATGGAGGCAGCAAAGCCTTGGTGAGTCTAATGGTAATTTTACCTACCAAGAGGCCAGAAGAAAGTCATGTAGCAAGAAAAACAAGTAGCAAGAGACACTGCTAAAACTTGCTGTGTTTGGTAGTTTACTGCTGTAACAAAGATGTAATCTGTCTCGTACAACTTGACCTCAAAATTATCCTCAAACAAGTGGGGTTTGATCCAGTGCCATCTTAAATCTTTTCCAAGCCCCTCAGGGATTTTGGAGTTGACCCTGGACATGGTGGGCTAGCTGCCAGTCATTGCCACTCTGGGGGAAATCAGAGAAGTCCACATAACATTGAAAATAAACTAACTTAGGCCCCTGAAGATCTCAGTTAAATTAGCCATCTTGGAGCATTAATATACAGCATCCTCCAGTCTCCAGCACCAGAAATGCTCAGTGTGCCTGATTGAGTTGGTCTGCAACGAGCCAAATTGCCCCAACTTCAAGAAAACCACAAACCCTTGAACTAACCTTCCACCACAGCACCTGGAATAGCTCAGCTCTGCCCAGTGATGGCAGACTGGCCCCTAGAAGGGAATATTTTTCTGTCTTTCAAGTACCTGCCATGGAGTGAGGTGCTGGCTCATTTTCCTCACTGCATGGGCATGGCCAGTTCATTTTTTCACTGTTTTCCTCCCTAGTGTGACTCCAAGCTTATGGCTCAGACTATGCCCCCCTATGTCCTATACTTTTGGTCTCATGCCACAATCCAATTTACCTGGCAGCTTACAACATTTCTGCCCTTAATGCTGGATTGTTTCTGTCTCCCTCTGACTTTGGCTCCTTGCCTGCAGAATTGCTTTAATTAAAAAGTTAATGAAAGGTAATGCAAACGAGCACTTTGCCTGTATTTTATCACAGTCCAGCTCCTCTCCCTCCCTCTTTCCCAGAGATGGTGAAAAAGAGGAGCTGAGTTTTTGCTACTTTTTATTGTGAGACTTAACAGTGGAAATTTCTGCAGGCTTAGGAGGAGCCCTGTGAAGAAAGAGCTTATAATGGTAATACAGGCAAACAAGTATGTAGATGGTGAACATTATTCATCAATGAAAGCTGAGGAAGTTTTCATCTAAAGAGGATTAATCTAAACCCCTTACAGTCCTCCTGCTTTCTTTGGAACAGGCAATTCTTAGCATCATTTTCCTCCTAAGCTTAGTGCCAACTTCTCTGAGACTTTCCAAAATACTGTCTGTACCCAAACTCCCAATTAGCCCCAGGAGGGACAAAGGAAGGTGTTAAACCTGAGCACCACTAGTACCTATAGCGTATCACCTTATATCCATATAGAAGAGGGCTTGTTCACCCCTGTGTGATTTCTCTGATGAGCTGAGGAACAAAGATTGGTGCTTGAAGAAATAAGAGTCACATCATCAGTCTCTTCTCCCACCCCAGATTCTGCTCACCCAGCAGTGGGAAGAGGAAAATACAGGGGTGTGAGGATGTCATTTCCTCATGTGCAATACACAGCAGCAAACTGGCAATTACATCATTTCTAGACCCCACCATCTGTGGAGGTAGTCTGTGAGCTGCCATTTGGAATATTTTTCTTTCCAAGGCTGCCTATGCTTTGGTGTTGGGTGATGTTCAGTTCTCTGGATGTTGTTTTTAAAGCCCTAGTAAAATGAGTAGGAGTTTTACTTTTGTTAATATCGATATAACACTGATTTATAGTTGTTCCCTGATGACATTTAGTACCTAGTGCCTGAGTCTGTGTAAATAAATTACGTAAAACTGGACTTGTGGCATCATTGGCAGCAACCCCAACCAAGGGGAGCCTTCAGTGAGCCTGTGTGTCTAATCAGAGTTGATGAGGAGCAGTTACACACTGAGACCTCCAAAGTTAACGGGTCTGTGCCCACTTCAGCTGTTGACTTGGTGTAAAGTTGGATAACCTCTGACTGCAGAAGGGTTTCTACTCTGCACTTACACCTCTGCACTGAGATCAGTGTTGGGCAGTGTGCCCTAAAATCCTCAGAAGCAATGGGAAGATGCATGCTGACTTCAACAGGCTCTGGATCAGGCCTCGATGGTTAAAATATAATCTGAGTTCAGACTGCAGAAAACAGATTACATACCTGCTATTGTGGGGAAATGCTTTCTAGAGAAAGCATTAGCAGTGTGTACACAAGTGCCAGATGAATTAAGCTGGCATTTATTTTTTTCAGCTCCAGTAGGAGAGGATTGCTTTGAAACAGCTCATGCCTGCTGTGTCGTGGCTGGAGTTGGAGCTGAACGGATCCGCCAGGAGGGCACGTGTGACAGGAGCCACAGTTGCAGGTCTGATTGTGCTCAATTCCGTTGGTCTTCAAGGTCAGCTGTGCACAAAAAACATCAAGGCAGAGACAGAGCCTGTTAAAAGCTTGGGGCTTTATATTCTTAAACTCCCTTGGCTCCATTAAAGCCTTTTTCTCCAACTGCTTCTGCAAAGCCTGTGTCGCAGCTCAGACAAAGCGACCTGGGTCATGATGCACCTCTGTTTTGTAATACCTTCCTCTGATTGCAGTGTACTGCCAGGTGAATCAGAGACCTGAATCTCAGATCCTGAGAGGTGTGCAACTGACTTCACTGGTGTTAGCACAGTTACTCTGGCCCTCATTGTAAGGGGACTGGGGCTCAGTGCTTTAAACTGCTGGGAGCATGAGCTGCCATGAGGTTTAAGTCTAGTGACAAAGTGGTCAGGACACTCTGTCTTTTAATCTTCCTTCCTTGTGATTGAAAAGCCAGTCCTTCTGACCAGTATCTAAAGGGAGTATAGACATGTAGTTTATTTGCCTTGGGTTTTGCCTTTAAAATCTGTTTCTCCTAAGCAGTGAATCATTATGGTTAGACTCAATGATCTTAAGGGTCTTTTCTAACTAAAGTAATTCTTGCCTATTTTTTCTCTGGCAAGGCAGTGATTCTCCATATAGTTTTACCTGCAAGTCCCTTGTTCAACAGATTTCAGTGTGCCCAAGTTTCGTTGCCTGAGGAAGTGCTTGTGTAGAGGTTTTCACAGAGCCTTTGGGTCCTCACAACAAAATAAGGCAGATTTAGACCCAGAGAAACTGTTGGAAAGCTTGTCTGGCTTAATGATTAACACATTGCAATGCCATGGGAATGTTAGGATAAAGAGACCTCTGGACTCATGAGCTCTTCCAGAAGAAGCCAGCCTTGCACTGCAACACATCCTTTTACCAGGGGGAGGGGATTAGCTCTCTCAGGTAATTTGAATGGGTCCGTGATCAAGTGTGTTGCTCAGGTGCTTCAGCCTCCTGGCACCCTGCCTCAACTGACTGCACCATAATTGCCATGAGCAGGAGAAATGCAGATCATGAGGATCTTTGATCCTGAGAAACCAGCAGTGAACTCGGTGCCAGTTAACAGAAGGAGGAAGAAATGCTGGGAGGGAATAGATGCATGTGTGCTGGCAGGGGCTGCCTTCCCTTTGTCAAGACAAGTGTCTGCCCTTGAGCAGCTGAGATCTTTCGGGCCACAAGCAGATCTGTTGCATATAATGCTAATACTCAGTGGAGACTAGCTCAAATAGGCTTTCACAGACACAGCTGGCAACTTTGCCTGGATCCAACATCTTATTTGGGCTCTAAATGTGATTTTAATGGATAATGAGATGACTAAAAAATAAAGGCAACTGAAGCCTTCTGTTAATTTGCTGTTTGCTGGGGAAACCTCATTACTGGTGTCTCTGTGGCCACCAGCAGCAAAGGATCAGGCAGCCAGCAAACTGCTCATTTCTCCAAAGTCTGTGCCTGATGCTTCAGGGACACACAGGGCAATGCACAGCCAGAGAATGAGATCAGCATTTGACTAGCATGAGGGAGGGAGTCAATGTAGTGAAATGCTGTTCCACCTGACACCTTACCCTCTCCAGGACACCGAGCAGCTTCTACAGTCTGGAGAGGTGTCAAACACTGAGAAAATAGAAATGATGGCTTGCCAGTGGCCAATCTACAGTGATGGAGAAGCTGGCTGGCAGGGCTCATCTTCCCTGCAGGAGGTAATGGGATTGCAGGAGAACCACAAGCTGACAGGTAGTTTGAATGTGACACTTTCGTTCCCTCCCTCCTGCCTGGGGAGAGGTTTGAAAGTGTTGGTGATATGACACCTTAATCTAGAAGAAACGGGAGCTATAGCTTCATGGTTCATGTTTTGTCTTCCCTGTTCTCTCTGTGACAGCCCTGTCTCTTCTGTTAGAAAAAAAGGTTTGCTTTCCCTTGCAGGCTGGAGGGTGTCAGCTGCCCCAGCTCTCGAGGCCTTGCCAGTGTCAGCAGAGCGTGTACAAACCCACCTCACTGAGCAGCCTGGCTGCCCTGCGCAGCATGTCCCTCCGTGAGCATGCCCTGTACCTCTTCCGCAGTGCGGTGGGCACCGTCCGGCCAGCTCCGATGCTGAAGAGGGCTGTGAAACTCCAGGGAGATGGGTGCCCTCAGCTGCTGGTGAAGGGCCAGGCCTTTCCACTGAAGAGGGACCTGTACCTGGTGGGTTTTGGCAAAGCTGTGCTGGGGATGGCTGCAGCAGCAGAAGAGATCCTGGGAGACCACCTCATTCGGGGGATCATCAATGTGCCGCTAGGCATCCAGGAAAGCCTGCAGCGAGCAGGAATGCAGTAAGGGGGCTACATCTGGACACTTTGGGGGAGTAGGCTGCCAGATTTAACTTCTGTGGGATGTTGCTGTGAGCTGCTTCAGTCTGCCCTTGTTCTGGTGCCCACCCCATCCACCACACCACCTTGGTCTTCAGCCTCTGTCATGTCCCAGTAACACCAGTGTCACAGCCCATCTCTTGCACTGGATAGTTGCCTCCATAGGCCTGGGGAAAGGCCACCTCCTTGTCCTAATCACTCCCCATGCACCTGTGTTGCACCAGGCCCATTATCCAGCTGATTGACAGCCTGGCTGTCTGTGAAGGTGCATGTCAGTGGTGTAATTGCCTCTCTTACCTCACTAGAGAGATGCTCCTGAAGCCACACAGCAAAATCCAGGTCATCGAAGGTGCCAAGAACAACCTCCCAGACCCAGAGGCTCTGAAGGGAGCAGTTGCCATTCGGGAGCTAGCTGAAGGCCTGACTGCAGACGACCTGCTCCTCGTACTCATCTCAGGTACTGTAAAGATCCAAGGGAGTATGTTCTGCTGAGGGTCCCTCCATCTGCCTGTCCACATGTGACAGTGCAGCAGGGGAGTGCTGTGCCATACTGCCCCTTTCAGCACCGACACTTGCACTTCTGTAACTTTTCCTCTCCCTTCTCCTGACAGCCTTTCTCCAGGGAGGCAGCAGGGGAGGGCACAGGGCTACCTGCTAGCTGCAGTGAATGTGATGCCTCCCAGCACTGGGAAGAGGTTATGCTGTGCAGGCCGAGTCCAACAGTTGTGCCACCACTGCAAGATTGTACCTCTGGGCACAGCCTGACAGCTGTTCTCACCTCTTGGCAGGGAGGTGCCTTCTTTCTGCCCCCTCCTTACATTTGGAGATGCAGACTTGGAGGAGCAAGCACTTGCTAGACTTGCACACTCCAAATTTCTGCAGGGGTGTGATTCTGTAAGCTGAGAATCAAGACTGATCCTTCCCAGGGCTTTGATGCTGCACAGGCAGTGGAAATTAGGCCCCCAGGTTCCAACGCAGGGAGATGCACACCTTGCAGGGTCAGCTCTGAACACCCCCACATCCCAGCTGCTGGGCCTCCAGGCTATCCCCAGACCCAGGGCTGTGTAAGAAAGGTGGATATTGTGCATGAGAAGGAAGCAGTGACAACATCCCAGCCTGAGCTCAGCCTGGTGAGGGGGTGTTGCAGGGCAAAAGCATGCAGGGGCTTGAAGAAGCTATCTAGGAACCCCCTGGTCTCTTCTCCATGATTTTTCTCTGGTTCTGTTGAGGATGCTGCAGCATGATCTAATGTAAAGAAAATAGTGCCACTAGGCAAGCACCCAAGTGGCTGGCATCTAGCTGCACTTGCTGGGGATTCCCCTGGGTTTCCTCATGTCCTTTGGCTATGGGGATCTCCAAGAGACTCCTCAGCCCTTCAGGGAGCCTGTACAGGATCTCCCTGCGGCTGTGGCTCCCTGTGCGTGTGCACTCCCACACAGCAGCCAGTCCCCGACTGCTCCTGCCTCTCAGCTAGATCCCTGGCTATTGACTGAAACACAGGCATTTGCATTTGTTTTTCTTGCTCATCATGTTTTATTGATGCTGATTTGTCTCAAACCTCTGAGCCTTTTCACAGTAGCTTTCAGCTGTACTTCTGTGCCCGTTCACTCTCTGCTCAGATCCTGCTCCTTTCTACTCCGTATCTTCCATCCATATTACTTTAGCATTATAACCTTTTTTCTTGATGCCTTTTCCACATTCCAAATGCCCACTTGCATTAGACAGAATTCCCACTGATGAAGCTATCACCTGGACTCTGGGTATGCTTTGTCTTTTGTGCTACTCTCTCCCCCTTTCCTTTCCTCCCAGGCCTAGAGGAGTACAGTTGAGCAGTTTCTGATCTTTCTGCAGCCATAGCTGGTGTTTTTACACACTGTCCTGAGTAAACGGAGCCAGGAGGGCTGGCAGTGTCTACATCTGCTTAGCACTCACTGCTGTGCAAGTCACAGAGCCTGTGCTTCCTGCTCACCTATCCAGGTAGCCCTTGAAAAATCAGTGTGACAACACACTAGTAGCCTGACATCTTGGGAACAGTAATTGCTGCCCCTTCCCTGTCATCCTGACAACACTGGAGGCATGCAGTGCTCTGGTCCAGTGAGGTTTACATGGCCTGAGTGAAGCATAGCTGACTGCAGATAGTGCAGGGCAGCAGTGATTAAAACCCATCAGTGAAGAAGACCAAATTCTCCAGAGATGTTATCACAGTTCCCCAACCACCTCTGCCTTCCCACTATTCATTATTGAGGGAAGAGGAGAGGCTAAGGTGTTGAACAGCCCTTCTTTCTTCCTGTCCTACTTTTCCTGCTGTCCTTGTAATTTCTTTTGCATCCTAGGGGGTGGATCTGCCCTGCTGCCTGCTCCTATCCCTCCCATCCTCCTTGAAGAGAAGGAGAAGCTCACAAAGATGCTGGCTTCCCGAGGAGCTGCCATACAGGAGCTGAATATTGTCCGGAAGACTCTGTCCTTGCTGAAGGGTGGGGGATTGGCCCAGCTCGCATATCCTGCACAGGTAACCTATCCACCCTCAAAACAGGCTTTTAACCAGCCAACCTAAGTGTGCTTGCAGGTTTTTTTTTCCCCCCCTCACTGAGTGAACAACCTTTGCACACTGTTTTGAGACTCTGTGGCTCAGATTTTATTGAGGATCCAAACACTCAGGGAGACAGAGATGGAAGAGGGGGAATTCAGACTCTGCAAATCTTGTCCATCCCATCACACCCCTCTCAGCAGAACCCAGCCCTCACCCAGCAGACACTTCCACTGTGCTAGTGCTCCAGCACAAAGCTTTCAAGGCTGGGTCTGACCCTTGGCTCCCCTGAGGGCTGTTCTCAGGGTCTACCATTGCTGAACCCACACTAGGTAACCAACCTGACAAGTGCAGCAGTACAGGTTACATCTTCCAATGTGATGGTCCAGAATCAAAGGACATTTTCGGTCTGTAAGTCTGTGAAAAGCAAGGTGACTCTCTCAGGACCTTAAACCAAAAATTGGCCAAGATCTGCCCCTTTCCAGCTGCTTTGACACAGTGTAGTTCAACTGTAACTCAAAGCAGCACTTCGACCAGGACTCTTCCATGGTCACCTCTCTCTGCCTCCTAGAATAATCTGCAGGTGTTTCTCTTGATAGGTGGTAAGCCTCATCCTTTCTGATGTGATTGGTGACCCCTTGGACATCATTGCAAGTGGGCCAACTGCTGCCAGTTCCCATAGCATTCAAGACTGCCTTCAGATACTCACCAAATACAACCTGCTGCACAACCTGCCCAAGTCAGTGGAAACAGTTCTGTTCAGCTCTCCCACCAAGCCCACTGCTCCAGAAGACTACTCCCACGTTTGCAACATCATCATTGGATCAAACTCATTGGCTTTAGATGAGGCCAAACGCCAAGCTGAGGGCCTGGGCTACACAACTCTGATTCTGAGCACAGCAGTCTGTGGGGAAGTTGGCCATGTTGCCACACTGTACTGCCAGCTGATCCAGCTGGTCTGCCTGGGCTTCAGTGGCCTTGGAGGAGGGTCCCTGAGCAATGAGGTGAGGGGCAATCTCCTGCAGCTGGCAGCAGAGCTACAGATCCCTGATTTGAACCTTGCTGAGTTTCTACAGGCCCTGCAAGGGTTAGGGCCCGGCAGAGCAGTCTGTATCCTGGCTGGTGGAGAAACCACAGTTCAGCTTCAAGGAACTGGCAAGGGAGGGAGGAACCAAGAGCTGGCCCTGCGTGTGGGGCTGGGGCTGCACAGGGCACAGGCCATGGAGACCAGCAGACCCCCAGGGAGGTGTGAGATCATCTTCCTCAGTGGGGGAACAGACGGGCAGGATGGGCCAACAGAGGCAGCAGGAGCCTTCTGCAACCCAGAGCTGGTGAACGAGGCACTGCAGGAGGGCCTCGATGTGGAGGCCTTTCTCAGCAACAATGATTCCTATACCTTCTTCAGCCAGTTCCAAGGTGGGCATCACCTCCTGGTGACAGGTTTGACAGGCACCAATGTCATGGACATCCAGGCCATTTTGTTTAGAGCTACAGAAAGATCATGAGGGCTCCTTCTGCAGATATCCAGATGCATTTAATTAGGACCAGCAGTAAATGAAGGCATCAACACTGCAAGCATATGTAAACTACTTAAATTAGGGCTCAATGGTGAGGGTGCTAATATCTTTGACAGAAAGAATCTACTAATTAGACATGAGTGGATGTCCACAGCAAAAGCAAACACTTGTAGTTGGGATCAGAGGAAGGTAAGAGGTCACAGTACAAACACAGAGGCTGGATTTAACATGTCTGCTGAAAGCAGCCACTCTTGTGACTGTTTCAACTACAGTTAAAAGGATGTGGAGAAATTGAAGCCATGGTGGGGCTGTCAGGGAGAGCCCTCAATGCAACTGTTGCACCTCCAGTGCTCCAAGCTCAAGCTCAGCAGTGGGCTTTTGCAGGTTCACAGAAGTGCAGTACAGTGACTGAGGGGTGTAAAAGCAATAGCAAGGTCTGCCCAGCTGGAACCATGACAGTGCTGGGGGGGACATGTGTGAAGAGGACACCCAGCACCTGCTCCACACACCAGCACAGTGTCCTGCAGCTCCTCCCACACCAGAGTAACTGGTGACCTGGTACACAGGGACCCCAAGTGCAGCGTGATGCACACCCAGCAGCCTGGCTGTGGTGGCCAAGAGAAGAGCTTGATACTGGATGCATGCCATAAAAGCAGTGCATAGTGACACAGAGGGTGGCATACCTTCACTCTGCAGCATAAAGGGGACAACTGAGGTGCAGTGGCAAGCCAGCTGAGTAGAATCCTTCTCCAGCCTCCTTTCCTCCACAGGGACATCTTCCCTGCTGATCACTGTTGGGAGAACCTCTGTTCCTGCAGCATGTTTTCAAAGTGCTTCGAAGACAGTCACGCGTCCAGCCTGAGCCACTGACCTTTCTTCTGCGCTGAGGCAGAAGTCGCTGTCACTCTGATTAACTCTGCTAATTCCACAGAACAAAAGGCAAGGAAACCTTCATGCTCAGCTCTCCTGACCCATGCTGCTGAGCTGATCAAAGGGCAAAGCTGCCAGAGCCGTGCTTTGAGAGGGAGCTGCTCCTCCACACATATAAGGATGCAGTGGTTATTGTGGTTCCGTCACCTGCTGCAGTGCAATATGTAGGAGAGCAGAGACAAGCCAGGTTTCCCAGGACACAGAGCCCACGGTGAGGCTGGATTTCAGAAGGGCTCTGCCTGTAGCAACAGGCATGGTGATGGTTTTGGCTGGATATTCAAAGGACTTCAGCTCAGCAGCCAGTATGACCCAACACGTCCGACTCCTTTTGAATATCTGCCTGTTGGTTACACAGCCTAAGTGGGAGCTGAGCTCCTTTGAAAATCCAGCCCTAATTTAATAGGACACGGCTTGATTCAGACTTTTTCCAGACAGACCTACTCTGTGTGGCTGATCTCATCTCATGACATAAATATGCTGTCCTGCCAACACCATGAGTCGTGGTGTCTCATGAAAACAGTTGTTCTGCACCCTACTCCAAGATGGATTGGAGAATGGATTTTTGAGGAGGATGCCACACCTCCTGCTTTGGTTTTGAAGCCAATATCTAACAAGTAGGGATATCAGCAGGACCATCACAGGGCCTGGCATAGATGCCAGACTGGCAGCTGGATTGTCTGGGCCACAACCCAGGCAATAGTGTCAAGGCTCAAGCCTGGGAATTTCAAAACTCTAGTCTTACCCCAGTGGTTTAAACTCATCCACGCATCTCATTTGTCCTCCGAGTCTGAAGGTCTTCTGTAACATGCCTGAACTTGCTCATGCTGGCAAACAGCTTTGAGATCTGCTGGGGAAAACCTGCCAAGCGTTCTAAAGCTCACTGTGCCCCTGTAACATCAGGTGGCAGTTGCACAGGAGAAGCTGCTTTGTGCCATGCGTTCTTCCCTGGAGGTTGCTGGCAGGTCGCCTCCTCCAAGCCTGCCATGCCAGCACTGTGGGAGCACTAGCACGCGCAGTGATACAGCCAAAAAGCATGGGCTGTGGCCAGGATAACTGGCTAAAGCTGGCTCCAAAACACTGTTAATGCTTTGTGTCCAATTCTGCTCCACTGAAATTCAGAATGACTTTGGTCATTCTCAGACTTTGGCTGAGGGTTCCTGGCAGAAGGGTCACTGGCATCTTTAGCAGCAGGTCCAGCATGCCAGCGTGGGCACACTGTTACAATCCCACCATACCCCTGTGCTCTGCCTGCAGCCCTGCCACATTGCTGAGCGCTGTGCTAGTCCTTGGAGCTGCTGCTTGTGCTGCGTCGCAGTCAAGTTCAGAAGACCTTGGCCTAGCACTTGCTGGCTTCTGGGAAATGCCTACTGCATATACCCTGAGCAGTGTCCTTGCTTTCCAAACAGTGGCTTTTCACTAGCAGTTAAAAAGAGTTTGTGCTGGAGAGGAGAGGCTAATAAAATGTTTGAAAGAATGGAGCTGTTTGAAGTGCACTTCACATCTCCATTTGCTTGGCCTCCATATGTTTTTTCTTCTTGTCCCTTCTTTTCCAGTAAAGAGATAACAGGACAGGGGGAGGTTGACCAATGACACCCCAGTTACAGAAACACTTTTTCCTCTTCTGATGCTTCTACCTGGATAGATGAAAGCTCCATTACTGAGTGATTGCTTGGGTGGACCTTGTGCGTCTTCTGCCTAGGGGGGAAAGGAGCCTTGGAGCATGTGCCCCCTTACAAACAAGGCATCTTATTCTTCTAGACAATGCTCAGCACAGAATTGCCTGTTACTGCTCTAGCCCACAACCAGATCCCTCTGACCTGCAGTCCCTTCACTGACAGTGAAATACCCCATGCATAAGCCAGCATACATTTGGGCTGTATTGGCTGGGTTTTGGAAGGATTTGAGAGGTAACAGTTGCATCTAAAGACACAACTGCATCACTTACCTGCCAAGTAATGATTTGCCTCTGGGCTGTCAAGAGCCTGCCAGGAGCCATGACTTTCCCATGGGGAACTTGAGTGAGTCACCACAGCTGAGCATGGCTTTGCATCTTGCCTGCACTGTCCTGGATGGAATATTAGCATCATGAGAGCATACCCAGGCACGTGAAGAACACAGCTGTGGTCACATCAGGTGATCCCAGTGGGGATCAGCTGGGGCCAGCTCCACACCATCCTGGCTGCAGGGTGCTTGCACCTGTGACAAGTCATAGAAAGAGTGAGGACAGTAAGAACTGCTTAGATTTAAAGCTCCCAGTCCCTTCTCTTTTTATCAGAAAATCCAAACTCCTTCTATGCCAGCCAGCCTCCAGGAAGGAGGGAGATGTGTTGAGATGGCCAACAGCTCCCTGGCCACATCCCTGCACATGGGCAAGGGACACAGGGACAGCCACTGGGCAGGGAGCAGACAAGCACCTCCCAGGTGCATTCGGGGTCGATTTGCGCTCCTAAGTGGGCTGCTTGTAGCCAAACAGTGCTAATGGCTAGGAGAAGTGACTGTGTTATTAACAGCACAAGCTTTTGGCAGTAAATTAAATATCTTGGCTGCTGCCCTTGGCTCTGCTCTTGCCTCTTAGGAGACATTAATATCGCAGCTCCCCAGCATTCCCATTATCACTTCATTAAGGATCCAATAATGATAAATGTGGATGGGTTTATTTTGTGCAGAGCCTGATTAATGGCTAATATTTCACTAGGTGTTAATGGGGCCCTTCCTTTCTGGAGGGATGGGAAGGGGGCTGGCTGCCTTTCATCTCCTCCACAGGCTGGCTAATTTTCACTATTTTTGCTAATGTGACAGATTTAATGCAAACCTTGGAAGAGTGGCTTAGGCCTCCTGAGAAACTTTGAAGAGCATCATGCTTGTAGCAGCACTTGCTGCCATGGTCATTCCCAGCTCCTTTTTCTCTTCCTCCATCCTGCTGGCAGTACCTCCTTCCAGTGTCTGCACCCAGATGCTGTCTCCCATCTCCTGGGACAGTGGGAAGCAAAAGCACACCAGGGGTCTTCCCAGGCATGAGCCCACCAACATAGCCTCCAGCGCTCTCCACAGCAGATGTGGTGCAGAACCAGGCCCCCATTTGCCAAGGGGTGCTTGTGCTGGCCTCACCTCAAAGCACTTCAAGAGGGCTGGGGAGCCTGAGATACAGGGCAAAGCCAAGGCTGAGGCCAGCAGCACTCCTCCAGCACCCCAGGGGACAGCTTTGGTGGCTCCTCTGGCACAGGGGCTGTTCTCTGCCGTAGGACCCTGGCGTATTGCACGGCTTCAATCCCTATATGAAGTGGGATGTATAATCACATAGGAATAAAAAGCCATACAAGACAGCAGGCTGTGAGTTGCTCCATGCTGGTGGGGTGACAGGCCAGTCTCTCTGCAGTGACTGCCGTGGACCCTGCTGGGATGGGAGTGAGCCCTGAGGAGTCCCTCCCCGGCCCCTGTACAGGGTCCACGGGGAGACAGAGGAGCCCTGCATCAAACACACAAAAGAGGCAATATTTCAGCCAGAAGAAAACGTGGGAAGCCCCAGAGCTGCTGCAGAGGAAGTCCCAGGGGTTGCCAGCACTTGCTCCCAGCTTTCCCAGCTAATGAGGACCTCCCACCCCAGAGGTGGAGACAAGATTTGCCCCGTGGTACACGCAGATCTCCCCTCTGCCCATCCTCATCCCGAAGCATCATCCTTCAGGGGCTCCTCCAGCTTGGGGACCCTCTGCTTGTGCCACAGCTGTCCCCAGGACTTTATCAGCCCCACCAAGGCAGTGGGAACCACAACCCTTCTTCCCCTGACAGGGGAGTAAAAGGAGCCAAACCCCTCCCGCCGTGGCAGTGGGAGCATCCCAGAGGGGAGAGCCCAGTGGGTGGAGCCAGTGGTTGAGGGAAGCTGTCAGAGCACAAATCCCTTGACAGCCCATTAAGAGCAGCTCCTGCCAGCCCACAGGAGCCCTTGACAGGGGCCAGGCATTGGCGTGGATCCTCTACTAAGAAGTCAGACATGGGTGGAATGGAACCAGGGAGCTATTGCCCTGGTGAATGCTTACCAAGCCACCTGGGGCAAAGGGGTGACCAGGACAGGCTGCTGGGAATAAAGTCAAGGGGCAGCTAGCAGAAAGGGGCTGCCTCTTCTCCCACCTCATATCCCAGCAGACATCTTGGCATCTGTGAAATGGCAGACCCAAAGCAGCTGTGCAGGAGGAGGGGACAGGTGGCAGGTAAAGGCTTGTGCAATGCAGTCTGGACATGTTCCAAGAAGAGAAGGGCAAAGCAACAATGCATGGAGATGCTCTGCTTGCTGAAAGCACCAAACATCTTTTCAATAGCCTAAGAGACCACCTCTGATCACCAACCTCCAACTGGCTACAGTGTGGCCTTGGGCATCACCATAGGAGCTGAGCCACCACAAAGCCATCACCCTAGGCTCCCCTTAACCAACAGGTGGGATCTTGAAGCTTCAGGCTGCCTTTCCAAGCCATGTGGCAGCACTGGGAAGCATCTATACCCTTCAAAACACTCCCAGAAACCTTCCTCCATGCCCAGGACTGGGGTTTCTCCCGAGGCCAGAGTATCTCAGACTTCACATTATCCCCCATAGCATACAACTGCCCAGCCAGACCCCGCAGAGTGGACAGACAGGGGTCCTCAGGTGAGAGTGCCCACACATCCCCTCCCTGGGGCTACCAGGCTCTGAGGCAGGGGGTAAGACCCCTTGTAACTGCCCCATAACAAGCAGTTGGGAGTAAGGAGACTTACTGCAGTACAAAACCTGGAGTTTTGCTTTCCACATCACTATTTCACGAGCTCTCATTAATTTGCTTCCAGAGCTGTGAATAAGCAAATGCTGAGCCATGCCATTAACACATTTTGAGGGTGGAGGGGTCACCCCCACCCTGGAGGGGGACTGCCCCAGATCTCCCTTTGCCAGGCTATGCCACAGCAACTGCTAAATTGAACACTGTGGTTCTTCAAAACTCACAAATCCCACAGCTTGAGGAGCTCAACCCAACTGAAATCCTCAGCAAAACCCAGGAAGGAGGCAAGCAGTGACAGCCTGCAGGATGGCAAGGTGGAGAAGCAAGTGAGTGACTGCACTACTGGAGCAAACTGGGCATGGTGATGGCACCATCAGGTTCTCCATCGCTTCTTAACTGCCTCTGAACCAAATCAGCAACGAAGGGATCATCACTGGATGAACTGTATTTAGGTTTGTGAATCACCATATCCAGGCTGGGTATGAACACCACCAGTGCTGGATTTGGGAGTAATTACTCTCCACGAGTATGTGAATCATTAGGTATAATTGCCCTAATAAATAAAAGGGAGATAACTCCAGTCTCTAGCCTCATCTAGCACAAGCAATTTTCGGGGTGAGCTGTGCAAAGAAAACCAGGAGCACGTGGCTGAGGGAAAGCAGGAAGAGGAGAACTTCAAAACCTGGATATGCTGTTAATCCCTCCCACAGCAGTCAAAGCCAGCAGCAGCAATGGAGTCTCTCCCACAAGCCCCTGATGGAGTTTGATGGCAGAGAATTTGCTGTGGAGGGCTTGAGTTTAGCTGCAATGGGGGGTGTCCCTTCCCAGGGCAGCATCCCTCTCAGAGTGTGACTTGTAGCTAGAATTTCCCTGCTGCAAAGACACAATTTGGTTTAAAAAAATTTTGGGGGGCAGTGGTGGGAATGGTTACTTGAGTCTAATAAATCACTTTGCTTTTTCCCCTGGGAAACACCGGAATAGAAAAACCCCACCAAACCCACCCCACTTGAAGTTGACATTTTGAAAAGAAGCAGCAATTTTCTTCTCCACTTAAAATGTCATCACAGACTTTTGCTTTAAGAAAAAGCAGCCTTCCCTGAGTGACATTTTAAGGGGAAATGTTGACTTAAATCAGAAGGAAACCCCCCAACCCATGCAATGAAGTGTTTCAAGCTGCAGTTGAGATGTCTTGCAGAGAAATAGATATTTTTGCAGGAAAAAAAATAGAAATTACAAGTAACTACAGATCTTTTGAGGACTGTATTACCTGAGGGACCAACCCACCCTCAAAGAAGTAAGACTTTGGGCTGCTCTTTGCCAGACCTGCATGAAAAAGGATGGAGCAGCACCACTGCCCTGAACTGCAGGAATGAACTTCCCCAATTCTGGGCAAATTTTCTCAAAAGCTCTGCAAAGCAAAGCAAAAAATTGGGAGCAGAGGCTGATTTTTGTGTCAGAGGAGTGGCTGGTGAGCAGTGCTGGCCCTACAGATGTCAGTGCAGGATCTGCCCCTTCGCAGCCCAGCCCCAGCTGTGGAGAAGAGGTTGAGGCCAGAAGATGCTGGTACCAGGCTACAGAGCTGTGGCAAGTGATAGAGAGGTTTATGCCACCTCCGCCAGGGCTCCCTGCAGCTTCCACTGGGAGAAACAGGATTTAGCTGGCAGCCTGGGGGAATCTCTGCTCATTCCAAGGGAGCAAGAGGATTGTGGCTTATCCCTTCTCCACCTGCAAGAGGGGCTGGGCTCTGCCTAGAGATGCTCCATGAGCTCTGTCATGCCATGCCATGCCACCTCCAGCTCTTCTGCTGGGTGGGGACTGACCAGAAGCAAATGTGTGCCTGGGCTCTCCCCAGACAGCAGTTATTGCTGCCTGGGTTTTTCTTTTTTTAATAACCCATAATATGAGAAGCTTGCCCAGGGGAGCAGAGGGATTATTGGCAAATATCACTTCCCATTTGCCAGGCTTTGAGGGGCTTTAGCCACGTGGATTAGCCGGAAGCAGAGAGGCAAACAAACCACCAGGCTGGGACAGACCAGGGCTGAATCATTTTAACACAGGGCTGCTGCAAATCCCCCAGACAAGTATCCTCCAGCCTCTGAAGGAGAGGACTGGGTGGGAAGGGCTGCAGAATCCTAATTAGCTCTTCGATATTAATGAAGTGACACTGAGGCAAACAAGCCAGCAATGGTTGCTGGCACGCTCCTGCCACCACCTCCCATGCCCAGCACTGAGCTGCCTGCACAAGGGGGCTTGGTAGCACAATCTTGGGGTAAGAGACAGCCAGGGTCACATGGGACCCAAGAAAACAAGGAGGGGGAGGTGGGAGAACACATGCCACTGCGGTAAAAGAGCCACTTAGATACAATGGCACATAGAGGATGTAAGGGCACATGGCAGGGCATGCCACAGTCCTGGTACCCACCTCTGCAGCTAAGACAGAGATGCTACCACTCACACAGGGACACCCACCTTGCCAGGGGCTTTCTGCAAGAGCAAGGCTGAGTCAGTTCATCCTCAGATGAAACCAGCAACCTAGGGACAGGGCACCCTGGCACAAGCTATGCCAACAGGCACCCACTGGCTTGGAAATCTAAAAGCCACAAGACGTGAATAAATCTGTACAGTAGACAGCTGTGCCTCAGTCCCTCTTCAAAAGGCTCCCAAAGCTTGGGGGCCACCCAGCAGACAAGCCAAGAGGGAGCCACAAGGTGCAAAGCCAGGGACCCATGCCAGGAGTTCTTAGGACATCTATAATTTAAATTAGCACTATAAGTTATTAAATGCTGCTCTCTCTCTTGCCCAAGGAGAGATGGTGGCCAACATCTCCTTTCTTGTCTCCAGGGCTAATGTAGGGTGAGGAGTGAAGGGGCTCCCCACACATCACCCCCAGCACCCCGAGTAGAAAGCTGGGAGCCACCCACCAGCAGCTGCTGGACACATGACCCAGCATCAGCCCCATCTCTAGTAGAGTTCCCAAAAAGCATGAAAGTTCTAGCACAGCACAGACTACAAGGATAGGTACCGTGGAAGTCACACCCAAGCTCTCAGCATGATGCCAAAACCAGTAACACAGCCAATTCTCTGCATGGACACCACCTCAGGCACAGCCCTTGAGCCTTGCTCATCTCCTGCCTGCCACTATTAGCATCTCCAAAAACAAACCCTGCCTAAGAGAACACACAGGCCTTGTCCCAGTGCCCACCTAACTGAGCTCTACTTACCAGCACATTCTCACCAAGCCTGCAAACTACATCCAACCCCTCCTCAGCTTCTTATAAACACTCCTGGAAAGGCAGGAATCACTGTGTGCTGTGCTGAGCCACCAGAAGTTGATTAAGCCCTAATTAATTGCATTAAGGTCAGCCAATGTACTCTGTTAAGGAAGAAAGCCAATAATTAAACTCCACGTGGGGCCTGCTTCTGCCATCAGCTCCCTAGGCTGCAGCAGCCGAGTCGGGCTCGGTGGGGTCACAGCCAGCATTGCTTGCCAGCACATGGCAGTAGCAATCGGGGAAATAATTAAGTGCCAGGTATAAAACCATCAGCACGTTAGTGGCTGGTTAACAAAACCCACCCAGCATCTTTGTCAACAGTGGGGTTGTCTGGGAAGGCTCAAGGTGGAAGATATTGCAGGGGGATACCAGCTCCATGATAGCATCTTAAGTGGAGAGCCCTGGGGAGGAGGCAGCCATGTCCAGCCAGGCTAAGCTATTTCCCTAACAGTGCTTGTGTGGGGAGAATGGCAGGGGCTGGCCTGGGTGTCTGCCTGGGGAGGGAAAGCCTGTGGATGCTGACAATAGGGTTTTGTATAGCCCAGACAAGAGCACCTGCCCTGGTGCTGGAGCCAGCCAGGGGCACCATATGGAGATGACCTTCTCCCTTGTTGAGGCAGTGCTGTCTCGGCACAGGGCCAGCCTGGCTGGGGAATGGGGTCCCCAGCATGGAGAAGAGCCTGGGTGCTGAGCTGTGCAGAATGGGGCCATATAAGCCCTGCCAGCCCAGCCTGGAAATGCAACTGCCAAGCACAGAGGTGATGGATACAAGACGGGTACGAGCATCAGGTTATTCCTGGCCATGCCACCTCTGGGTGCCATGTGCCTGAGAAAGTGAGGGTGCTGTGGGGTGCTGCAGGGGAGGTCTAGTCCTGAGCCAAAACCTCACCTTGGAGCTTTGGGACAGCACAAGCTGTTTCTGGGGTGAGGGATGGGGTCCTGTGGCTTCTGGGGAGGAGAAGGAGCACAGGGGGCTTGGGACTCTGCCCATTCAATCTCTCCCCGGCAGCAAGCTCATTTAAGGCTTTTCTTTGCTCCCAGCTGAAAAAATAAAGGCCAAGGTAATCTGCCTGCCTGTCCCTCTTTGTCTCGGGGATAATAGCAGCCAGCGTACTGTGGAGCCCCCCAGGGCTTTGCAGATTACAGCTTTCAGAGATGTCTACAGTGCCTGGGCAAAAATGAGAGGTGGTGAAGCACAGTGGGACGACAGGGACGTCACAAGGTCACTCACTCCCTGCCTGCCTAACTGCAACTCCCCTCTCTTTCTTCTGCCACCGGCCAGGCAGTGATAGGATGGTGGGTGATGGGATGGTGGCTGGGCAATGGGACAGCAGCAAAGCCCCAGAGCCAAAAGCTGACCTTTCACTGAGGGCAGTTGGGAATATTTCATCGAGGCTTTTTGCTTTATAATGTACACTTTGCCAATTCTGATAATCATACGTCTGATCTGGGGTGAGAGAAATACAGACAAAATCATGTAACCTGCCTGCTACAGTAACCTTGACAGTGTGAGCAGCTGCTCCCATACTCCCAGTGACTTCTTTGCAAACCACCTGAAATGACTGGCTGGAGACACACAGGAATTGCTGTACAGGACTGAGCTGCAGCTGGCTTTTCAATAACTCAAGAGGTCAAGACACAGGAGAGAAAATCCTCCATTGGATTCCTTCATTTCCCATGAGTTCTGTCTGGCAGGAGGCGTCCCAGCCCCAGCAGCGAATATCCGCTCAGGAATGTCTCATGTCTAAAAGCACACACACACAAAAAAGGGAGGTGGGAAGAAACCCTATGCCCAGCTTTCTTTACCAGTGGTCGAGTTCAAATGTCTTGAAGAGGGCAGGCAGGGGCTCGCAGCACCTTTTGCTGGTGCTCAGTAGTGTGGATGCAGGCAGAGGGGCAGGCTGGAGGAAGAGGCAACCCTCTCCCCAGTTCTCTGTCCCCACTGTGACTGACAACCCCAGCCCTAGGTCACAGCAAGGCTCTGGCTCCTGCTCTCATCTCCTGCTCTCCTTCCCTCCCTGCCTCCCGTCACCGCACACGTCATTCCTCCAAACACAGCCCATGTAGCTCTCCAGCGGTGAGACGGAGGGGCCCGGCCAGTACACCCCACGGCACAGGGCTGGGTGCCTTCACACTCCACTCCTGTACAGCTCGCAGGTATTTAGTTTATCAAAACCATTTGGCAACATCCTCCAAAAAACTTCGTAGGGATGAGGCATCTGTGCAAGCGTTTTGTAGAACCCAGCATGTACATGCACCCTGCATGCCCACTGTGTGCCACCCACCCCAAGCATCACCTCTTTCCTGCCTTTCAGAGCCAGCCCTGAGACGGAGAAGGAACTAGACAGAACAGAGAGAAGACGGAGGCATCAGACAATAAAATCATTGCTAAGCCCATGGTCCTCAACAGCCCACCTCTGGGCTCAGAAGACCTCGACGCTCCTCTGCCCCACTCGGGGTACCCACACCTTTTCCCAGGCACCTCATCCCCTGGGGTAGCACCCACGCCGGCTGCTGCCCAGGCCGACCCTCAGCATCCAATTGAAATTCGAGCTCTGGGCTCGGTAAGTGATGGAGATAAGGACAAAAGTACTCCCCTGTGTATAAACAAGGGGCCAGATTCTGCCGCCAGCATCCAGCAGGCGATACCCGAGCCAGTGAGGCCAAACCCGGGCACAAAGCAGCTCCGTGTGAGGATCACAACTAGGATCGAGCAGCGTGCCTGCAGTATGGGGAGAACGGGAAACGCGGATCAGTCCTGGCTTCTCCTTTTACCTGGGGCCAGTGCGAATCCCAGCAGCGCAGGAGGAGCAACACGAAGCAAAGGTGGCTTGAGGAAACGGAATCCCCTCCTGGGGACGGTATCAAAGACACACGCAAAAGGGAAAATAAAAGACTGGCCCCCCCCCACCCCTGCTCCAGACAAAGGCAAACCTGGACATAGCAGCGCACCCTTGAAACACAAATCCTCCTGAGACCTCAGGCTGCCTGAGGTCCCCCGAGCCGTGTGGGACCCTCGGGGAACAGCACCATGCACAGACCCAAGTGACAGTGACGCCCAAAACAACACACAGCCCCACAACAAAAATCCTGCCAGGAGAGCCACCCACCCAGAGGAAAGCAGTGCTGGGGAGGTACCTGTGCGATCCCCAGGCAAACCTCCAGTGCTCCTCAACTGCAGGGCATCCCAGCGCTGCCCTCCCTGGGGGGTGAGAGACAGGTATTTATTGGGGTGAGCAACTGCCCCCACACACACTGGGGACCACGGCTGGAGGGGCTGCCATTGGCTCCCACACCACCCAGGCAGCATCACACTCAAGAGGCTCTGTCAGGGCCAACTTTACAAGGGAAGCAATTATTTCTGGTTTGTTGTTGTGGGTTTTTTTTCTGTTGTGTTTTTCTATTTTTTTCCCCAGCTGAAACAAAGAGGAGAGCTAGAGCAAGCGAGAGCTCAGATGAGAAAACAGGCAAGGAGGTTCGAGGGTGGGAGGGGGGACTGGAAAAAAAAAAACCAGAAACCCACGACTCTTGAAACAAGAGGGAAGGATAAAAAAGAAACCGGAGGCTGCAGAGGTAGACGTGGAGATGGGAGGGTAAAAAAATTGCAGAGGGAAGAGGCAGCAGCCTGGAGCTGAGCGGGGAGCTCGGCCATGTCACACGGATCGCACCCCCGGGGAGCTGCCGGTCACCCCACAGCCCGCCGACGCCAGCCGGGGGGCAGCAGTGCTCCCCTGGCAGTCAGTCCTCCGTGAGCCAGGGCTCTGTGGGGAGCAGAGGGTGCAGGGGAGACAAGGGCTCGGTCCCCCGGGGCATGGCTCCTGCAACCCAAGGGCGCTCCTCACTCGGGTGGGTTCTCCACCAGGTCCTTATGTCGCCACCACAGGAGTTACTGCTGAAGACGTGGGGGAACGCGGCGAGCGGCCGAGGGGTCCCACCAAGCTCCCCTCAGATCCACCTGCCATAGCAGCCGGAGCCCCACGACCCCTCCAGTCCCCAGCATCCCCCGACCCCATTTTCCATGAGGCACCCGAGAACCCTCCACCCTCCGAGAGCTTCCCGGGAGCACACCCCCTCCATCCCGGGAGCCTTTTCTCCCCCCCCCGGCCAGGCACCAGCCTCTCTCCCCGCCAGCTCCAGGAACCCTCCGGCGGCAGGATCCTGCTCCGGCTCCAGCGCGGCGCCGGCGGCCAGCGGCAGACGGGCCGGGGGAGGGCAGCGGAGCGTCCCCTGCGCCGGGCTGCTCCGCTCCCCACCCTCAAAGATGCTCCGGCCGGGGCCGGTAGCGGCCG